>CAJPEX010000611.1:11890-90981 GCA_905338405.1 Notodromas monacha
TGGTTTGGAACCCCCCCCCCCCCCCCCCCCCTCAAAACATGGGGAGAAAACCCTACGGGTCCATAAGAACAGAACAGAAGAATCGTTTCATCTATAAAAATCATTTTAAATTATATCGTTGTAGACAAGAGTCGACGAGTATAGATGGAGGTCCACCTATAGATTGTATAGCATAGCACCAGCAGTTTCGTTTTATACATCGCCCCTCATTGGAATGCAGTCCAGCAAGCGCTCTATAACACTTATGTACATTACAGTACAGTACAGTGCAGGGGAGTGCAGGACAGTACAGTGCACGGGATCCCGGAAACGACTCACCTTGAGGATGTTCATGGCCTCGCTGTGCGTCAAGCCCTTCAGTCCTCGTCCGTTGATGGACAATATCCTGTCGCCACGCTGGACACGCCCGTCTCGGTCCGCCACGCTGCCCGAGATGACCCTGTGGATCTGCCATGTGCATGTGGGCCAAACAAAGAAACCAACAAACAAAAGCCGTCTTTATTGCGTGCATGCAATACTTGAAGCAGCAGCACAGAGCTGAAATGGCTACGACCCCTTTCGCACCTTATGACTTGATCCTCTAGGAATAATAATATTGTTATACAGTAATGCACAGTGTTTGACTACTGCTAGACAATAAAACTCGGTCCACGCTTATACATATGCGTGTATAGCTACTACATTGTATATACTGTACCTGTAGTTCACTACCTAACCTCGAGATCGACCGACGAGCACGGCCTAAGCATCACAGACACACGAGATAATCCCCTCACGCAGTTCAAAATCAATTTTCAATCTGCCTTCGAAAATATGATACACTATTGCATACCGTACTTTTAACTGTGGGAAAAACTAAATGCAGGGTAAAGGGATCCCGAATCTTTCAACCGATTATAGCTCAGTTTTCTCACGTCTTGAACATTCAAGTGATGCTGCAATCATTAGATGCAGTCTCTTTTTTTCCCCGCCTTTTAGGCCCGAGGCCAGCGATTAACTCTCTGGGGAAGTGAGACATGACCTCTATCTCCCAGCTGTTCTACAAATTATCCAGCGTCGTTCAGCAAATATTTTGCAAGCCTTTTATTTTGTATTCACGTGGCATGTAGCAGCACCACAGAAAATAAATTTTAAAAACTCTGAAAATTAAAGGCAGATCTTGGCGGGAATGAACAACTACCATAATCCATGAGGTGAAAATTTATTTCATTAAGGAGGAAAAACGCTAAATTTCTAAACATTTCATTTGCGAGCCATGCAAATGCTTCAATGAAGTGAAGAATTTGCATGGCTTCATTTCATTCGTCACATTCATCGCCTCCCACGGAGTGTCGTTGGATATCTGAATAAAATTAGCGTCAGCATAACTCGAAAATAACTTCGTAGTGGAGAAATTATGAAAGTTTTCACGGTGGCCCTTCGCAATAATGCAATGCCATGAAGAGATTGTTCCCATCGACTCACTATAAAAATGGTTCTCTCGCGCAAAATAAGCCTCCATCCAATTTCTCAACTATACGACGATTGTAAAGTCGCAGCTTCAGTTTCATTTACGAACATTCAACTACATATTTATCACCATCACTACCTCAATTCTGAGATGCGGAACAAAACCACTGAAAAAATAATGATAAAGCGAGAAAAAAATTAAAAAGAAAAGAGAGAGAGAGAGAGATAAAAAGATGGATAGACGATCGCGAGGTCGGAAGGACCTGAGAGCGAGATGAGAAAAGTACCGTGATGTCCTTGGTGTCATAATCGGCTCCCCCGGCCAGCGTGATGCCCACCGAACCCGCCGTCGGGTACTCGCGGTGCAGCACCACGACCAGGATCTCGTGCGACGGAGTGCCCGACCCGTCGCCGGCGTCCGCGTCCTCCATCAACTGCTGCAGCTCCTGTTTGAGTCAATCAATCAATGAATACATCAGTTATTCATCCAGCTAGAAATTCACTGCGATGTTCCGTACACTGCACTTACACACTTCTGTTTATTTATTCAATTATTTTCGTCGGGAAGTACAGTACAAATGGCACTCGAAACTCGATAATACGTACTAGTAATAAGCAGGGATTCAATCTCGATTCAGCAGCTGCCAGCATTTTCCACCGCGAAACGTAAATAGTTTCTTTCACTGCATATTACCGTATTAACTCGCATATATGGTTCGCAAAATTTGGATGATAAATGAAAAATTGATTCAGTCGTAATGTTTTGAACTACACGCAAAAAATGTTCATTGGAATTTCTCAATTTCCGGGTTCGTCGAGCCAAACCATACGCCCCTCATCAAGAGTCTCCGCGTTCATTTCATTATTCTTTTTTTAAATAAAATTTTATTACGCACGGGGCAAGGAAATGGACGTGAAACGATGAAAATGCTTCTTGCCTTCAAGGCCTCGATTTCTCGCATTCTTTCACTTGAAAATAAAATAATACTGCATTTCATTTAATTCAGAATATCACGCCAGTCATCTCGAAATGCGCGTCGATTGTCTTTGAATTCGAAGGAAATATCATCATGACGAATTGATCTTTTTCGTTTAGCTCTACGATTTTTCCAGCAAATGCACCCTGTAGTACTGTGAACAACGATCAGTGAAACGAATTCAAGCGTGTTCACAAAAACTACTGAAATTGCTGCGACAGACCAAAGCAGGACTTGCCCAATGTTTTTTTTTCCGATCAACCGACATAAATCCTCATAGAGCAATATCTAGATTGAGGACCTCAGAAGTACCAGCGAACAAAATTCCCCCAGAATTTCTTGAAACATATTATATACGCCAGATTCATCTGTCATACAGGTGAGTTTCAGAAGCATTGCTGCAGTTACCAGCAAAAAATATAAATATTGATCATAAAAATCAAGTGCTTCATTCCAACTTGGTGAAAGTAAACGATCTCTTTTCCAGGTAAAAAAAAAATGAGAGAGAAAAATGTGTTGCATGATCTCAATGCTGTTTTCGTGTAAGTGATGAAGCGTAATCGGAAGGAAACCCGGCTCATTCACACATCAATGAAATCTCTTCTGGTACTGGTACTTAATTTCTAAACTTCGGTCATGAAAACTGCCGTGCCCAGAAAATGATACGCATGTAATCTCCGCAGGAGTATACGGTGGAATGCTGACCTGAGGTGAAATCAAACTCGTCGTGGAAGCCAGGGAGGTGACACTCCCACCAAAATCTCTCATCCCAGAACCCGTCAACCCCACGTAGCTCGAGAACCCGGGAGTGTACGCCTGAATACTCCCCTCTTCGCTGGTTGACGAGTCTACTGAACTGCCCCTGAAATCAAAAGAATTGCAGTCAAGTTGAATCAAGACAATCCAAATTAACAAACACGTCATGCTATAGGAATAAATAACGCCTGGATTTCGAGGTTCTGACACGCATCCCTGTCATCGAAGAGAGGCGTAATTCTCGAGTAGATTATTCATCAATTCCTCCTGGACTTCATAACAAAAAATATAATGATGATAATTCCTTTACGAAATACAGATGATTAGAGAGGGACCTTCACATTCGTGCCTCGGCGTACCCAATTGGACCTCGATGAAAAAATACATTCATCATAAAGCACTGCCTTGTCCGTCCACGAATGAGGATGACACGAAATCATACCATAAAACCGATATTTAATTTTTTTTTTAAATAAAAATTAGTCTGAAAACGCGCGAGAGGTCAGCTAGTGACCTCATGAATCATGAAGCGGGGCTTTCTTCAGAGCATTCTTCAAGAAGATTCATACAGTTGAGTAGGCGTGCCTTATTGTTACCGAGGAGTGTCCCGTCGCCAATGACGATGAGACACCATAATGAAATAAAGAAAGAACAAAAACAAAAAAGAAAAAGAAAAAAAGAAAGCGCGGATTACAGCCAATGACTAAAGCAGTAGACAGACAGGGACACGCATGAGGCTGCACCAGATCTCACTCACTCACCTGTTATTATCGAGTGCCGCAGACAGCAGGGGCTGGCCCAGCAAGGACGAACCCCCGGCCCCCATGAGCAGCAACTCCTGGCTGCTGCTGCTCCGACTGCCCAGACTCTCCGCCTCGGCCTCCACCTCGCCGTCCAGCACGTCTTGCTGCTCACACAACTCGGACGCCTCACTCGGCGCCATGCTGGACGAGAAGTAGTCGAACATGGGTTCCCCGAAGCCCTGCGGCGTCTCGGGCCCGAGCTGCATGAGGAACCCGTCGACCGACGCCTTATTATTATTATTATTATTCTCGACCGAGCCCTGGCGAGACATGCTCAACTGATGATGATGATGATGGTGGTGGTGTTGGTGGTGGTGATGCGACGACGACGAAAGCATGGACAGAGGAGGTGGTGGTGGTGGTGGTGCTGGTGGCAGTGGCGGCGGGGCTTTGAAGTCGGGCGACACCGGCGACGCCTTCGTCGGGCTCGGCAAACTGCCCTGGGACATCTGCTCCCACTTTTGGGCCAGCGCCTTCACTGGAGCTCGATTGTTGTTGTTGTTTTTGTTGGTGGTGGTGGTGGAAGTGGTGGTTCCTGCTTCCGTGGCGCCGGTGGTAATGTTGATGCTGCTGTTGCTGCTAATGGAGGAGGAGAAACACCGGTGATGGTCCGAGTCCTTTTGCGGACTGAGACTGGCCGATTTGAGGCGCGACATGAGCAGGTCCTTGGGGCGCTGCTTGCCGAAGCTCTCTCCGATGACGGTCACGTCCGAGGAACTGCTGTATTTGCGCTGCAACTCGTTCCACTTGTCGCCGTCGGTCTTGTTCACGTCGGCGGCGTTGATGGCGGTGGTGCTGGCGGCTGCTGAGGCATTCGTGACAGACGCCATGGTGTCTCGCTCCACCTTGAGCAGGTTCTTCTCGGACGCGAACTTCTTGATCTCCTTCTGGTGATGAGGAAGCGTGGGAGTAGGACCCACAACAACGGACGTCCGCAACTGATGCTGCTGCTGCTGGTGGTGGTGTTGCAGTGTCGTCGTCGTCGGCGGCGACGCGGCGCCACTCAACTCCGTCTTGGAGTCCCAGAAACTCTTGGTAGCCAGGAAGATGTTGTCCGAAGTTCTCGAGTCCGGCGAGAAGGTCCACTTCTTGCTCGGGTACTCGGTGCTGAGCGAGAACTGGCGCCTGGCCCGCGGGTAAGTCCTGGAGGGTTTGGCCGATGGGTCCGACAGCTGCGGGCAGGTCGTCTGGTGGACGTGGTGCTTATTCGTGTTGTTGTTGTCGTCCGCGGTCTTGTTGCTGGTGGTGTTGGTGCTGTTGTTACCACCACCACCACCCCCACCAACACCTCCTCTGGTGCTGGTGGGCGTGGAGCCCGTGCTGATGGTGCTGGTGCTGGTGATGGCGGGTTCGGGGGAATGGGACACGCCGGACCCGTCGGACCCGATGGAACTCACGGCAGAGTCGCCGTCGCTTTCTTCGCTGCACCCGACGCTGCTGGTCGACGACGGCGTCGCGATGCGCATATCACAGGCGCCTGGCTTGTGCCAGATGTTGTTGCTATTGTTGCTGCTGCTGGTGTTGTTATTGTTATTATTATTATAGTTGTTATTGGTCGTCGAAAAGGTGGTTCCGCTGCTGCTGCTGCTGCTGCTTGTGATGATGGACGATCGAGAGGCAGCGGTCGGTGCTGGGGCTCGCGGCGCCCACGGGGACGAGGACGACGAGGGCGGCGAAGATGGCGGTGCTGCCGACGGAGATGGCGCCACGGGGGGACTCGAGTACTGGAACACGGACAAGGACTTCCGCTTGAAGGCGGGCGAGTACTTGGGCAGACCCGCAGTGGCCGGGGAGGGCAGGCTGGCGTGTGCGGACGCCTCGAGGGCTGTCTTGTCGACCACCGCCGCCACCACCGCCGCCTGGCTGCTTTCCCTGTTGTTGTTGCTGCTGCTGCGGTGACTGGATACCGCTGTAAGACAGATGGGAGAGAGATTGAAATAATAATCAAGTCATACGTTGCTTGGCTCATCTCGATATGTTTCATCTTGCTTGAAGGATCGACTGACGGTCGACACATAAAGCGCAGCTCAACTGTACTTTAAAATAATTCCACCAGATTCTTTTTTTAATTTTTAAACCAGGGATGCACTTGTCGATCTGTGTCCACCATCAACAGCCAGCTCACTTCAATGCGATTTCATGTCCTCAGACTCTTCGCTAAATAACTACTGAGAAGAAGACAAGTTCCAAAATTCAAGAACCCTTCAAATTCATTTCATGCGTCGATGATTTATTTTCATCCGCCAAGAAATATGTTCTGCAATTTCAATCATCCCAGTGAGAAATTCTTGTCACTTGAAATTTCAGCCGCAGTTTAGTGCCATATTGTTTGTCCTGTCGCTTATTGTGGCAATAAATCGAGAGTATTGTACAAGAGGAAGGTTTGATTACGGATTTCCACTCGAGGCAAAATGAACTCGTTCACAGGGTTTATCGACCAGTGTATCTGTTTCATGAGAGAGAAACTTGAATGCGGCACAGTGTTTTATAATGTACAGTATTTTAATAGATTCGAAAAGACGAAATTCATTGGATTTTTACTCATTTTGTGTCCAGTAAAAGGACAGAGCTGTTTTTTTTTAGAAGTTCGGACAGCATCATCACCCACGTTTCCAGCCAGGAAACTTCATCGCTGAGAAATGTGCTCGACAGTTTACAGTTCAGTACGACGACTGACAAGCCAAAATGGACAACGAACCTGAGGTGAATGCAGACAAGGGCTTGTTGTTGTTGTTGTTTGTGCTGCTGGTGTTGCTCGTGTTGAGGTCGGGGATGACGAGGCCGCGCAGTTTGAGCCCACTCTTGCGGCGCTCCTCGATCATAGCCAGGAGAGAGGACTGGCGGTCCTGGTCCGCCGCGGGCTTGTTGGTCGGCGAGGCGCCGGCGTAGAACGGACTGTTGAGGATCGTCTGTCCGATCCGCCGCAACGACAGCGATGATGACGACGACGACGACGACGACGAAGACGTCTTCTTCCCGTCGCCTGTCGACACCAGTAACAAGAGACGCGTCATTAACTCGTCCCTTTTCTTCACAACAAGAGTACTGTAGATAGATCATCGCTCACGATGACGAACCAGATTGAATTCAACAATTTATTCATATGGTTTGTGCTTCTTCGCAGCATTATGATCTCACCAATAATAAAAGAGTCCACGTTAGGATTGGACGCGTCTATCGACCAGAGAAGAAAAAAATTGAACGGGCTTCGGTGAATCAACATCCTTTAATCCTCGTCTTGCTGGTCATAATTGAAAACTTGAAAAGAGCATTATGGCACAGGTCGAGCAGAAATTTACATTTCGTGTCAGAAATGAAAGGGCTGCATTGTAACTGATTCCACGATAGGAATATCTTCAGGAAAATTACAGCTTCGAACGGAAAAATGAATGGAAAATTGGAGTTTTTCAATACAATTTTCAATCAATATGGTCTTATGTCTCAATCTCCATGACCTTTCCGAAACTATTCCCCGAACACATGAGAAAGAGGCTTTCTCGTGTCTGCGTTCCGATTCGGTTATCAGTTACAGGGTGTAAGAAATGTTCTCGGAATATTCAACAATCTTTGGCACAAATGAAAAAATCAGCACTGTTCGACACATTTTTCGTAACAGTGTTGCAAAAGGCAACCTGGCACCTCCCTGAACAAAAGTGTAGGCGCCAATCTGGAAGATTTTTGGCGTACCCCAGCATTTTCTTGAGAATTTTTGAAATAGACACGCCATTCATTCCAAGCGTTTCCCTTAGTAATTCATCATCAACTCCGCCATTTCCTTCCACCCTTGGTGAACGTTTGGGAATTAAAATGGAAGATTTACTAGAGGGAACCCTTGGAGGGATTTCAAAAATGTTCCGAAGCTGAGCTAAATCAACAAATTAGATGGGCACCTGCGAGATGGGATCTTCAGAGTAAAGAGCAGAGAGCTGCTAGGGTGATTACCTCTGTGAGAGAAAAAAAAGTCAGGGAGGGCTCATTTTTTCCTTGCTTTTTTTTTGTGTGCCAAAGAATGTTTTGGGGGGGGGGGAGTAATTTTTTTTCAGCTCTATCATATGCCGTTCAAATTTCTAGCCCGAGAATTTTTATTCGACCCCTCGTATCTGAGTTGAAAATTCATTTTTGAGAGGGTGAGTGAAAGTACGCAACACTTTCATAGCATCACGCATGCTTTCATTAGTACAGTAGTTTTCCCACAAACTCCGATTTGCTCCTAAATTTTTCTTATATTTTGCCGAAGGGAGACAGATTTGTATTTTGAAGGTACGTCGACCAAATTTACAAAACAAAACGCGTGGGATTCCGCAAACTGACAAAATCAGAAAGCGTTAAGCGCCGTAAGAAGTCTTCGAATTGCGACAAAACCTAGAAGGTATATTAATTACTTCCCTGATGTGAAATACAGTACATACTCTAATTCTTTTGAAGGCGGTAAGCGGAGATATGGTATGGAATCTAACGCAGATGGGAATCAAAAAATATGAAAATCATCGCATAAGATGATGGAGGCATCAATAAATGCCCCCGATTCATTCGATCCCAGCAGCAAACATCAACCTCATCAGCGCAGAAATATGTACTGCACAGTGCTGTACAGTAGGGCTGTAGTTCCAATCAAGGTGTGAGTTACACAACAACAACAACACTGTACAACTCACTCGATGAAGGGGTGAGCGGCAAGGGTCGGATCAGAGTGGACGGGTTGGCTTCCTCGCGGCGAGTTGTCGCTGAGTGCTCTCGGGGCATCTCCGACTGCTTCCTCAAGGTTCCCACATGGTCTGCGAAGCACAAAGCAACAGGAGAGACGGCATAAATCAGCGGAATTGCACCAGAAGGCGCCGACGCTGGTCGGGGCATTTAAAAATCATATGGCCGAAAGCCACGATTCGTAATTGCATGGCGAGACTTCGTCCATCATCACGTGTATATAATATGCAGCAGACAGAGACAGAGAGACAGGATGCTGCTGATGAAAATTCGACCGCCTCATCAGCATTAGTTGTCTGCATCCATCAAATGCGAGCGAATACTTCAGGTACCTACTTGTACAATTGTCTCTATATATCGCGCAAATCATATGCAGTATTACGTGCGGGATTTGCTTGTTTTGATCAGACGTGTATTAAAATCGTTAACCAAGGGAACAACTACTCGCTATCATTCAAACGGAAAGGGACTGAGGCCTGACAAGAAAGCCTGGATTTCACGGCACTGTACTGTACTACACTGTACATCAATAACAAAAATGCAAGATTCCGATTTCGAAATTATATCCCGTAGGAGGATGGATGAAGGTGATTTTGTGGCGGAAAAATGTTGGAGGTACGATTTCATGAAGCCAGCAATATCAAAAGCATCACTACTGATACACCATGGATATATTTCTCTTTGTGAATGAATGAATGAACAGAACGCTTCATTTGCCGCTTTTCAGCATTCATAAAGTTCAATCAAGATGTCAACATCCAAACCCCCCTCCTCACCAAACCCGAAACCACTGGTTGCTCTTCGGCACACAAAAATGTTCATGGACCGAACCGAATTTCTTGCAAGGAATCCTCGACTCCTTTGCGTTTCAATGAAGAATAAAATGCCAATTTCGAGGAAAGAACATTGAAGGAATGAAACATGTCACGAACGGCTCACAGGCCATGGATGCCTGTCACGCTCTACAGTGACATCGAAATTTTCTGATTCTGTGTCTCCATTCCTGAGACACTGTCGTATTCACAAAAAAAAAAAACAGTAAGTCAGAGGGATTAACCTCTTGACTGTCTAGAGAGAAAATGCAGTTTATTTCTGCACTCGGAACGTCTGAATATAAATTGAACGCGGAAGTAATTCCCGAATATCCTAGAGGCAAGCAAATGCAGCGAAGTCCATTCATTGGTGTCAAGGTAAAACAAACAAACGTCAACAATTTGAACTTTCATTACTTGAACCTCCCTAAGTCAAATACAGTACTGTGAAGTCAAATACAGTACTGTACCTCCCTTTGCCGAATTCTTCTCCAAGTCCTTCTGCATCTCCCCATCTTCCCTTTAAAACACTAATGAAAAAATCAGCAAACTCAAGGGCTTTCCCTCTCAAACTTTTAAAACTTGAATGTTTCGGAGGCCTTTTGGCTCTTATTTTATAGACACCAGAACTAGAAAAGCAACAAAAAAAGGTCAACTTGCTTTGCTTTGAGAGGAAGTGGAAGACTAATCGGGCAAATGAACCCTTGCCTCCAAGTTCAGCATCCACCCATCCACACATTTAAGAATCAATTTAAAGCCCAGAACCTGATTCCAAATGTGATTCCACATTTCCTACACACACACACACACTAAATGGCTTGGAACCTCCACTAGGGATGCTACAGTTACAGGAATGGAAATTTATTCCTTTCGTCGAGTTAAATTAGCAAGCAATCATGATTTTAAAATAGATATAGGTGAGCGGATTTCAGGCGCACCGAAGCATGGAATAGCGTGAGGCGGCGATGGCGGGAATTTCTTAATCAGACTCAGTCTAGTACAATTTCCTAGTACGTCTCATCAGCTGCAAATCACCAGGAGCTGCAGCAATGTATGGTACAGTACACTTGGTTCCGAATAATGCAAGCAAGCCAGTCTCGGTCAGGTTAATTCCTTCTCCAGCACCAAGAACAAAGACAGAAGGAAAAAATTACGCGGGTCTCCGGTTGATGGATTACGACGGGGCCATCGTGAAATATTCTCCGGACACGAAGACCTGCGCGTTATTAGCCTCGTCTGCCAGAGACATCCAATTAGGAAATACTCGTTCCTTTTCTCCATGGGACACAAAGAGGATGTCACCGTAAATTACATTTCAAGCATTCCGTCCGAAGAACAAGCTCTCGAAGAAACGCTGACGGCGTCATAACCCATATACAACAAGAAAGAAAAAAAAAGGTATCTTTTATGATTGAATGAGAATTTTCATCATCGGGGTTTTGCCTGGAGCTAAGATCCTTTCGCAATTGCCGAGTGCTTATGGCAGTACTGCACAGTACTTGCATCCTCATAAATTTTTACTAAACCGTACCCGAACCCCTTCATATTCGACATATCGATGCCAACTGAACTTGGACCCGCTGCCGGAGGATAACTACCGAACGAAAAATGGACCCGGGGACGGAGTAAAAAAAAGGGACCCAAGACAAATCGTCCCAAAGGGAAAACGGGGACGTTTAGTAACAAGTCGACTAGACTGGTCTCACATTCTTAGAACTATTTCATTCTTTCAAAATACAGTTTAGGAACATGGCGTTCCTTTTGAATATTGGATAGAATATTGCGTTCCAGCTAGAGTGTTGCTTTTAAGAAGCACTGCAATTGGCATATACATTATCTTCAACAACAAAAATAAGCACTCAACAGTCCCAATTTGCCTTTAGTAAATATAAACTTTTGAAAAAGATATCAAATGAAACTGAAAAAGTCTGCGCTGACAATGCATCAAGATACAAATATTTTTCCGACGTTTCTTTAGAAGGGGAAATTTTATTTTTTAAATTCAGATATTGCTTGAAGAAATTGAGCTACTTTACAATCACAGGGAATGAAAATAAAGCAAACAAAAAATTTACTCAAATGTATAATCAAAGACAGGCCAATTCAGGGCTTCTTTTTTTTTAAGGGTTCTTTCATAAGGTGAGAGGAGCACTGTACTGTGTAGCCAGACATGTTCATGTTCTTCGCCTCTTTTGATGACAAAATTATGATTTTGCGTGGTTTTATCTTCCGCGCATTAATTTTCTGCAGCTTGAAAGTTGATGGGAAAAAATGTTCTTGGGGAATTATACTTAAATAATCAAGTTGCCATTGAATTCTATGGGAAAACGTGATCCAACATGGGGTCACTCTAACGTAATGGGGATAAGGTACAACACCAATTACGTCCGCATCTCGGGGTCTCACAGCACTTCCCCAGCCGGGTGCATTTACGTAGGGCACCAATTATTTTAAAGCCCTCGGACAAACTGCAGGCGGATAGGGATATAAAAATATTGAAATACTGTACAATGGTGCCGACAGAAAATCGTCGACTAGTCAGAACGACTCGGGAATACAGTACTGTACTTCAGAACGAATATAAAATTCTTGGACGAACAATCGCTGTACAGTGAATGGTTCTCCAATGAGGAGTCGATTCCTCGCATCTTTTGTCCAGATTAAAAAAAAAAAAAAAGGCGTCAACTTTCGTCACACGGACACAGACACACACGCCAAACGTTCATCAGGGAAAGGAGAGAGAAACGTGGGCCGCAGGAATAATGAATCATCATGACACGGCGTTGCGCATGGTCGAAGGAAACCCGTGTTCTCTGAATGGCCTTGGCATTCATTCATCTGCTGGTCGTCGCGAGTCCCCGACGGGTTCCATTTGTTCCAAGGCGTCGGTTCAGTACCGCGGGCGAACAAAACCCGCAGTTGCGTGGGCGACCACTGATGACGACGACGACGACGATGAGTGACGAACAAAGGCGGCGCAGGAACGCAAACGCGGACGCCCAGCTTCTAAACGAAATCATCCTGCTGTGCTGTTCGCTGGCTGGCTGTCAGGCGGCCATCGACATCTCTTGCTCTGACGGATCAATAACTCGCATCAGCATCAGCCTTTGTTCCATTTCCAGGTTATTGACGAAGCTATTAATCCGTACAGGAGACAGCCACAAAACTGCTCAATAAGAGTTCCAGCAGGTTTACATTTAAATATTCAATCGAACTTCGATGAAAAACCAATGAAGTTGACAAAACCAGCACTTTTATTCATGGGATAAAAAAAATATGGATTCAGGAAATTGGTAACATATACTGGGCCTTAAATTGCTTCATGAATGAACAAGAAGATGAACGGGGAGGCAAGGGATCATTCGCCTAATTAGTGTTCCACCTTTTAATAAAACACACCAAAATATATTTTCTGTGATTTCTCTCTTTCTTGTGTCAATAAAATACCGTCAAACCTCTGTGAGTCTAAGTTCAAGGGACCAGCAAACAAATTTGAATTAAGGAGATATTCAGTTTGGGAGTTTTGAGTTATGGGAAAAGCTATATTTTTGGTCTGGGAAACGTGGGGAATTGCAGGAAATTGTAAATGATGATCTATCAGGGGCCGTAAATTCCTTCTGAAATAAGTTGAAAAAATGCTCAACTTGGAGGAAGGGGTTGACTTGTCCAATTTAGTCTTTCACTTTCTCTCGAAACAGGTGAAGTTACTGCTTTTCTTTTTCCTGTGTCAAGAAAAATAATAGACAAATGACCTCAGAAAATTCAGGTAACGGATGATTTAGAGGAAAAACCTTCAAGTTGGAGAGGTTTTATTGCATTGTTCCCAACGGAATTCAGACAGGGACTTGCAAGACGAAAAAATAAACTATCTTCCGGGAGGTATTCCACTTAGGGAGGTTTGCGTCATGAAGGTTCAACTGTAATGGGCAAAACACCTTAAGAAAATTCATTTTATGGAGGATTGAGTGCGGGAAGCCTTTGGGTTAGAAAGAAACAATAATCTATCTATACAATCCTCTTTCGAGCGACATCTTCACACCATTAAAAAAAACTCGTCATTTCCATGGATGCGATTGGCCAGTTCATTCCATGGGGTACTACAGGTCCTTTATTACGATTTTGAGGTATAGTAAAGCGATTCGCGGATATTCGAAAATGCACCCTCGTGCATTAAAATACACAGTCTTTGACTAAGAGAAGATCGAATCCATCCGAGTTCCATTCCAGAGCAATTAATGTGTTGACAGTGTATGACAGAAAAAGGCTCGCTATCTTTCCCTGAAGTGACATTAATTTTTTTTTTTTTGAATCGCACTCTGAAAGGAGGGGATCGTCAGTGGAAAACTCTGAAGCTGCATTGAAAACGAACGCGCCACAAGATATACTCTCTATAATGTTTGGAAATGTTCTCTCTTCTCCGCGATTCAGTCATATCTGATCACATATCTCACACATAGTGCTTCTATAGGGCCTGAAATTTCCGACCGAAAGTCAGTAACCGAATGTTTTCAGCGCATCGTCATGCAAAGATCCCATCCAGAATCCACCGAAATTACGGGCAGGCGTGAACGAAATCCCAAGGCCGCCGGGAGATTGGGTCGACGCACAAGGTCGTTTTTCACGACAGACGGATTTCCATGCATACCAAAAAGCCATGGCGGAGATTGAAGTCAAGCGGGGGGGGGGAGTTAGAATAAAAAGGAAATTGCGAGGGGTCATTCCGGGCTAGACAATATTTGAGCAGCTATCTCTGCTCACCAGAACGCCAAGAAAATATTTCCCACGTTTGAAAGCCGCCGACGCCGCAGTGGCGGCGGTGACGGAACCGCAAATGTGCCGACCAGCATGCAACCAATGAAGAACAGCGGCGCAAGTCAACACCAACTGCTATTCCAGAACGAAGATCAAAGTCAACACCTCCGTGCTCCGAACAAAGACCAAGACGAGTTTTCTTCGGGGCATAATCTGAGCTTATATTCAAGTGAACGTCAGAATTGGAAAAAATTTAATTATGAATTTCCACTCAATAATCAGTTGTTCCGATGATGATAAAAACCGCTACAGCGAAAAAAAGGGGCTCTCCAGAGGCTTTCGTTCGTGTTTCACTGAATCAATTATTTCAACTATTTTTTGCGGCAAAAATTCAGTAAAATACGGGGTGTGTCCACAAAGTGTTGGTAATCTATATGGGAAGAGTCAAATATTTCATCACAGCAGAAACAGGGGCAATTCAAAATCTGATTGCTCGCACATTCGTTCGCCCCGATGATCCGATTTACTTTCCATTTTTAACATGAGCTGTCCTTTTTCGCAAAAGAAGAACATCTTCTCACAATTTCCCCGTGATGTCAGCGAAAAGTTTCAATTTGGAGATACATTTTCGTCTCAATTTCTAATATGGAGTTGTTTGAAAAATCGGATTCTGAATTTAAAATTTAAAAGATGGGAAAATTTTAGCTCCAAACATTCATTTCGGTGCATTGCAATTACTGTATTGAAAATTTCAACATCCGGAAGAACTCAATTCGCACTATTTCGGAGGGTCCGATTTCCAAGTTCATCAGCTCTTGAGTATCGAAACAAAAAACAAACCGACGCATTGACAATGAAGATACATATGTCTTAACTACGTCATAAACGGACGAATATTAAGAAACCATAGTTAGTGCAAAGCGAAAACATTCTCAGAAGGAAAAAATGGCTCGCAATCGAAATTTTGGGTGAGTCACTTGCAATAACAACACGAAGAATCGTGGGCCAACTGTTTGAATCGAATTTTCAAGTTACGCAATGATCATGCCATTTGACAAAGGACTGATGCAAATATTTTGCCATCGTTAAGCAGCCAATTCGTTCCTGTCGAAGGTCGTACCACAATTACGCTGCATCAAGTGCGTTGTAGTCTATATTTAACAAAGAGAAAACTGTTCACATTACATCATCCATCTGCTTGTAAATTCATCCCGTAGGACAAAGCCTATTTGACAGGATTTTCCTATTTCAAAAAAAGGAAAAATACCGAATTTGGATTGAGATATTATTTGATTCTGAACTGAACTAATTTTCAAATCATTTCCTTCTTAGTACGCTTTTTTGGTTAAATGGGACCCAAATTTTCCATACTAATGTACACTTGAACTCATTTTTTTTTTCCAACGTATATACCCACCACATGTATGACTCCCGCTTTTTCTCCCAATTTGTATCATTTAAAAAATGTGCGTTGTAATCGAGTAAATACGATATGCCTCCTTCTAGCAGCAAGACTAGAGGGATATGGATTCCTGTTTCCAGCATGCACTCGATCGGCTCATTCAGATATAATCTAAGGTCGAGTGCAAATAAATCTGACCCCCCAATATTTTTTTGTTCTCACCCCGTATCCCGTCCCCGGGGCAATTCTCCTGCTGCTTGGTTGGTTGGTGCTCCTCACTCCCACTCGGTCGCGCTTGATGGGAAATGAGTGCTGCTCATTCCGGGTCACGGGAAGTTAGATTAATCAGCCAGATTACGGGGCCCAAGCTTTCTAATCCCGTCGGCGCAATTGCATTGTTCCCAACGGAATTCAGACAGGGACTTGCAAGACGAAAAAATAAACTATCTTCCGGGAGGTATTCCACTTAGGGAGGTTTGCGTCATGAAGGTTCAACTGTAATGGGCAAAACACCTTCAGAAAATTCATTTTATGGAGGATTGAGTGCGCGAAGCCTTTGGGTTAGGCAGAAACAATAATCTATACAATCCTCTTTCGAGCGTCATCTTCACACCAATGAAAAAAAAACTAGTCATTTCCATGGATGCGATTGGCCAGCTCATTCCACGGGGTACTACAAGTCCTTTATTACGATTTTGAGGTATAGTAAAGCAATTCGCGGATATTCGAAAATGCACCCTCGTGGATTAAAATACACAGTTTATGACTAAGAGAAGATCGAATCCAACCGAGTTCCATTCCTGAGCAATTAATGTGTTGAACGTGTATGACAGAAAAAGGCTCGCTATCTTTCACTGAAGTGACATTAATTTTTTTTTTGAATCGCACTCTGAAAGGAGGGGATCGTCAGTGGAAAACTCTGCAACTGCATTGAAAACGAACGCGCCACAAGATATACTCTCAATAATGTTTGGAAATTTTCTCACTTCTCCGCGATTCAGTCATATTCGATCACATATCTCACACGTAGTGCTTCTATAGGGCCTGAAATTTCCGACCGAAAGCCGGTAACCGGATGTTTTCAGCGCGTCGTCACGCAAAGATCCCATCCAGAATCCACCGAAATTACGGGCAGGCGTGAACGAAATCCCAAGGCCGCCGGGAGATTGGGTCGACGCACAAGGTCGTTTTTCACGACAGACGGATTTCCATGCATACCAAAAAGCCATGGCGGAGATTGAAGTCAAGCGGGGGGGGGGGGGGAGTTAGAATAAAAAGGAAATTGCGTGGGGTCATTCCGGGCTAGACAATATTTGAGCAGCTATCTCTGCTCACGAGAACGCCAAGAAAATATTTCCCACGTTTGAAAGCCGCCGACGCCGCAGTGGCGGCGGTGACGGAACCGCAAATGTGCCGACCAGCATGCAACCAATGAAGATCAGCGGCGCAAGTCAACACCAACTGCTATTCCAGAACGAAGATCAAAGTCAACACCTCCGTGCTCCGAACAAAGACCAAGACGAGTTTTCTTCGGGGCAGAATCTGAGCTTATATTCAAGTGAACGTCAGAATTGGAAAAAAATGTAATTCTGAATTTCCACTCAATAATCAGTTGTTACGATGAGAATAAAAACCTCTAAAGCGAAAAAAGGGGCTTTCGTTCGTGTTTCACTGAATCAATTATTTCAACTACTTTTTGCGGCAAAAATTCAGTAAAATACGGGGTGTGTCCACGAAGTGATGGTAATCTATATGGGAGGAGTCAAATATTTCATCACAGCAGAAACAGGGGCAATTCAAAATCTGTTCGTTCGCACATTCGTTCGCCCCGATGATCCGATTTACTTTCCATTTTTAACATGAACTGCACTTTATCGCAAAAGAAGAACATCTTCTCACAATTTCCTCGTGATGTCAGCGAAAAGTTCCAATTTGGAGATACGTTTTCGTCTCAATTTCTAATATGCAGTTGTTTGAAAAATCGGATTCTGAATTTCAAATTTAAAAGATGGGGAAATTTCAGCTCCAAACAATCATTTCGGTGCACTGCAGTTATTGAAAATATCAACATCCGAAAGAACTCAATTAGCACTATTTCGTAGGGTCTGATTTCCAAGTTCATCAGCTCTTGAGTATCGAAACAAAAAACAAACCGACGCATTGTCAATGAAGATAAATCTGTCATACTACGTCATAAACGGAAGAATAGTAAGAAACCATCGTTACTGCAAAGCGAAAACATTCTCAGAAGGGAAAAAATGGCTTGCAATCGAAATCTTTGGTGAGTCACTTGCAATAATAACCCCAACAATCGCGGGCCAAATGCTTGAATCAAATTTTCAAGTTACGCAATGATCATGCCATTTGACAAAGGACTGATGCAAATATTTTGCCATCGTTAAGCAGCCAATTCGTTCCTATCGAAGGTCGTACCACAATTACGCTGCATCAAGTGCGTTGTAGTCTATATTTAACAAAGAGAAAACTGTTCACATTACATCATCCATCTGCTTGTAAATTCATCCAGCAGGACAAAGCCTATTTGTCAGAATTTTCCTATTTCAAAAAAAAGGAAAAATCCCGAATTTGGATTGAGATATTATTTGATTCTGAACTGAACTAATTTTCAAATCATTTCCTTCTTAGTACGCTTTTTTGGTTAAATGGGACCCAAATTTCCCATACTAATGTACACTTGAACTCATTTTTTTTTTCCAACGTATATACCCAACACATGTATGACTCCCGCTTTTTCTCTCAATTTGTATCATTTAAAAAATGTGCGTTGTAATCGAGCAAATACGGTATGCCTCCTTCTAGCAGCAAGACTTGAGGGATATGGATTCCTGTCTCCAGCATGCACTCGATCGGCTCATTCAGATATAATCTAAGGTCGAGTGCAAATAAATCTGACCCCCCCAATATTTTTCGTTCTCACCCCGTATCCTGCCCCCGGGGCAATTCTCCTGCTGCTTGGTTGGTGCTCCTCACTCCCACTCGGTCGCGCTTGATGGGAAATGAGTGCTGCTCATTCCGGGTCACGGGAAGTTAGATTAATCAGCCAGATTACGGGGCCCAAGCTTTCTAATCCCGTCGGCGCGCAGGTACTTGATCGGACGCCTGTTGGCCATCAGCACCACCAGGCTGCTGCACAAAGGCTTATTTATGCTATACTGAAGGACAGCCTTTCCAATTTATATTTATTTTTCCTTTCTATACGCCTCTCTCTGTATTTTCTCCTTCTTTTTCTTCTTCTTCTTAGGCACTGAGTGCATTTCACCGGTCCCCGGTCGGTCGCTAGTTACTTTCTTATCGACTACTTATTTCGGACGGGAAATGAAATAAAATAAAAATTCACGCTTATCACGGACAGGTGGGTGCGTTCATGTCTCGGAGGATATTATAACTGAAGCAAGACAGAACCAGAGATCGAATAAAGAAGTGCCTATGAGGAATTCCTCCACACAAGGTCGAATCCGTTCAAGACACTTTCGGAGTAGATCAGCGATAAGCGTTGAACAAGCACACGAAGCAAACCCTTTAGCGGTTCGCACGAAGAAATCACCGTATTGATTCATCTCGGTGAAATGAGAGCGTAAGGATCATCAATGTCAATTATTTTTGGGGGGATTTTTTTACGTCGAAAACTCGCATATCAATGGAGAAATCTGCATTTCTTATACTGTACAACGTCTCTAACCTTGGATTCAACAACATTGCTGCTTAAACACCAAACATGTACACGGGGGATGTGTGTGAAGCCGAAAAAATAAAAGAAGAGCCCTTCGTGGAGGGATGGATTCAAATTAATCAATCCAGAAAGAAATTAAAAATCGTGAGGTTTCCCAAGCAAAAATGCCAACATTTTCGCGCAAGCACCCAAATGCCAGTGGACTGTCATTGCACTTGGAGTATATATTGAGAGATGTGCCAAGTCAGGCTTTGCTGGCCATCATTGCCATCTATCGACATCCAAATTCACTACAGTAAGTAATCCGTACCGCAGATGGATGCATAAAGACCCATTTTCGACACGAGTGGTCATAGATAGCTTCCCTTCAGAGTAACTTTTTTAAAACATCCTTCATTTAGTTCAGAGGTAGAAGCGAGTGTAGAAACGCGGTACTGCAGCTGTCGATTTGCAGGCACTCGTTCATGTGATGAATCGCGAAATACCCCGTCGGTAAGGAAATGTGTTAGGAGATGGCTATGCAGACTTGTACAATAAAACTGTTCATAAGTCTATTCGAAAATAATCAATAAAAAAATATATATATATACTGCATATATACATATTTATATATATTTTTTTTACTTTCAAGAGTTGATTCGCAAAGATAGACAGCTGGTGGAAAGCGGTTGCATGCATGCATGCATGGGAACGGGTCACGATTCAGACAGAGTGTGCCAGTGCATATGCTGGATCTATTCGATGAAGCCCACAGTCACGAAATGCTGCCAGGGATCCAAGAGGCATTCGAGAGACCCGGGAATATCGAAGGACGAAACTTCGTCCACCCCGATCAGTCTCATCCGTCGATTGATCGCCCGTTCGTGAGCTGGTGTTGCAACTTTCATCATCAGCAGCAACAGCATTATCGCCAACAGCGAGTATATAGCTGTACGGAGCTAGGAAGAGAACCACCCCACAGAACAAGCTTGACGAACAATTCCGGCCGGAGACACTCATCAGCCCACACGCCGAAATTGCGCTCCTTTGATGGGTCAAATAATAACGTGCTTTACCCGGAAGACTATCC
The DNA here is from genome assembly GCA_905338405.1 of Notodromas monacha. Classification (NCBI taxonomy): domain Eukaryota; kingdom Metazoa; phylum Arthropoda; class Ostracoda; order Podocopida; family Cyprididae; genus Notodromas; species Notodromas monacha. The sequence goes on from CAJPEX010000611.1 coordinate 32,306, forward strand.
GAAGTAACCCTTACATCGTCATTGCACCAGAAAAAGGGGGGAGGCGGGGGGGGGGGGTATCACACGAATGAAAGAGAAAAATGAATTTTCTTTTGGCCGTTTTCCGCCAAGAAAAATGCATTCATTCATTCATTCATTCATTCAGGCGGATCAGTTTACAGCGCTGATCTTATGACAAAAAAAGAGACACACACATTTGCACAATTCATCAGATACTCGATCGCGTGGGATGGACCAGCAGTTGCGCTAATTTTAGGAATGTCAAGTACACCCTATAGTACACTTTACTGTACAGGTGTTGTGTATCGTCTCAAACAAAACAAAAATATATTTTAATCGTGAAGTGAAAATGGAAGGCTTTTCTTTCAAAAAGTTAAATTATCGTGGCGAGTGATACTTGATTGATACGTCACTCGAAAAGTAAAATTGATCAATGCAATTCGAGGAGGGACGTCAGTCATACACTTTTGGATTTTTGAACTTCTCTATACAGTATTGCATCGTTCATTTATTATTTCCCTTCTGTAGGGCGGGCAAACATTTTTTGCTCACTCGTAATGGATCATGGATGGAAACGTGAGACGCCATGGATTATAAAACCACGGTTGTATTTAATTCAAAAGCCAACATTTGGAAACGGTCAAGTATACGAGTGGTCTAACCATCATCGAACAAACGTTCTCGGAATTGACATTGAAACGGCATACGATCGAGCTGAAAGAGATTAAAAAAAACATTCTTTGGCACACGACAAAAAATTCAGCTCGGTTCGACACGCTCTTCAGATTTTTTTTTTTTTTTTGCAGAAGACACCCAGGCAGCTCTCTGCTCTCAACTAATATGATGAAGATTTCCTCCATGAATCGATTATTATTTCCGTCATTTTCATCAACAGCCGCCGCTTGGGATAAGAATATGGTGGCTGTGAAGGCGGCTGTCAACAAAAATGGCGGAATAAGCTTGAAAGACCCGAAGGCAACCCTTGATTTTAACGCCATGTCGGATTCAAGAATTCTTAAGGAGAACCTGTGGTACACGAGAAATCTGCGGGATTGGCGTCTGATCTTCGGAATAAAACGAAGAAAGCTGGCTGCCTGAGTGTCTTTTGCAACAAAATAATCAAGAAACAATTATCAAACAGGACAGAAATTTCGCTCCACAATGTTATTTTTTTCTCTGAATAATAATTATTCCTAAACATCTGCCATTTGAATCTTCATCCAGGGAAGTGTTGGCGGACCTATCGTATTACCCCATCACAGTATACATACAGCTGCCGAAGTCAGTCGAGTATCGTTTTGCACTGGATCCTCGGAAAAGTTCGCAGAGGCATGTTTTACAGTACAATACACCACAGTACACGTTTCGACCGACGGGCCAACCAAAATCCTGCTGGAATGCACACGTCAGCCAGGGTCATGATGTGAACAAGAACCAAACACCCGACAAGGAAAAATCCGCGGCCGCCTCGCTGGTGAGAAAATCCGTCTCCCCAGGAGCTCGTCTCCAGCAGCAAGTGATTCGCCTTATTCGTGCTGAACAGCCCGCGAGAAACAAGTTTACAACTCTCGGGGATCATATAGCCAAAACACCACTGCATGGCCAAAACCTAACCTTATTCTCGCCTCATCGACTCAGTCACCACCATGACCATCATCATCATCATGCTGGTGGTGGGGCAGAAGCAAGCAAGAGAGTGGTGGATGATATGCGGAACAAGTTCCTTCCTCGTTGTTCCAACCCCGGGTGATCGAAGTTCTTGCTGCACTGATGGAGGGGATTCTGAGTTTCGGTTCGGGGGGCCACACAGCATGGGGTAACAGTCTTGGCCCCAAGCATCAGGATGTCGATGCTGCTGAGGCACCCAACAGACGCAGCAGGGATAGCGAGGTGGAAAATCATCAGTCAACTTCCGCTTTACACTCCACAAAGGGCATCCAGCGAGGGGATCAGCACTGATTTCTCATGCAGACATCTATAGGCATTCGAAAATTACCTGCATTTTCTTCCACACGCGAACGTTTCAACAACCCTTCACTGTATTATACGAGTGTATAGTCATATCGTAAATTGAGGGAAAAATCAAGGTTCTTCACATAAAACCCCTCCATTCTCCATCCGCGGAGTCCCTGCAGCATCAGGACAGGTATTGCCTCCCTTAGATGTTAGATCCCATCAGCTTGGCCAAAATAAAATGTACTCAAGTCAACCCAAAGTAACCTTTGAGCTTCTGCTTGCAACGAAATGGACCTCATAATCCAACGAATAAACTTGGCCCAGGAGCACCCAACTAAGCTCATTCAACCTCTCGTATGCAGACAGGCTTGACTTATTCAAAACAGGAGCAATAAGGAAATTCATGTATGGGAAAGTTGTGGCTGTTGTTTTTGTGTGAGTTTGTCGCAGGGACTCATCAACACACGAATGCAGGAGAACCTCAACAAATTATGGGATCAAAAACGGAGAAGCAGCCTCAACATCATAAAACCCTCCGCGCTTGCAAAGCACATACAGGACAATAAAAGAGACATTACTTGTAACAGTACAGTACTTACTGTACCGTAATTGCAAAGAGAATCACAGAAATATGGGGCAAACAAGAATAGCAACAAAACCAACTCTATAAGGATTTAGGAATGAAGTGTGTACTGTATAGCAGACTCAACAATAATAAGCCACCACGTCCCGCGCTTAAAATTTATCAACAGCGGCCAAGCAAAAATCGAAAGAAAAAAAAATGTGTCATCAATTCCATGAATAAGGACCAAAAAAAGAAGACAATTGAATTTTGGAACAAAAGAAGAAATCCACCACGGGCGTGGATGGCAACACTGACTACGCCTCCCGCGAGAGAGAGAGAGAGAGATAAGAGGATAAGGGAGGGAGGGAGGGAGAGACCAGGTCAACCGCTGGGCCAGAGCAAAGGTGAGCGCGTGTGCGAACGCAGCAGCGGGCGTCAATGAAGACCTTGCCTCACCGAAGCCGGTCATAACTCATGCCGTGATAACCCCGACTCTCTTTCCTTCCTTCCTTCCACATACACGCACGCAGACACAACAATAACAACAACAACGTTCCCGTATACAATGAAGTAGGTTTTCTGAAGATTCGCCAGCAATGTCACACGATGTTGAAAAACGAGCCAACTCAATTACAAACCCCAGGGATTCACTCGCCATCCTCGATCATTTACGATTCACTAATCGCACAGTACTGTACTGTACAGTGTGCGATTCGGCCTCGGAAATACTGTACTGTCCAGCTTGAAACAATAATGAGGCGCAGCAGGGTACACTCATAAAACAAAGACATTTTTTGAAAACCATTCCATTCATCATCTTCCGAACTCTGAGAAAGAATGTGAACTCGGAATTTCTCAGTTTCTGGGCGTCATAAATTTAGAGCACAATGCAGATAAGTGACAGTTCAAAGCTCAAATGAGCAGTTGCCCTCTTCTAATTTTTTTTTTGATTTTTTCAATCTGGAGAATTCTCTGGATTTATCTAGACACCTTCATGATCGACTCAGAGTTTGATTGTGCTCGAGTCGACACAAATTCGAGTCGTCCGCTGTAAATTATTCTGCTCAATATGCATCCTGAACGTCATATCCAGGGTTTTATTGAATGAATTCCCAACACATCCGATAGGTTATCCCAGTTGGATGCGACCTCCGATTTTTTTAAGTGATTTAAAAAAAAATTAACAGAGCTTACGATTTTGTACAGTTGTGAGACTTTTTTTCTAATCTTGGGAATTTTTTTCAATTTACTGCCAGTCAGAGTTCTCCACCCATGTCAAAGGGTACTAAGAATTCGTCAAGCCAGCCAAGAAAAATTAAATTATTTTTACCCATATTCTTTCTACATTTTAATTCTGAAAACAAGAAAACTAAACTTTTTAAGCTGGCCTCACAAATTCTCAGCACTCTGGAGATCTATGGCTGTAACTGGAAAATGTTCATTCATCATCAGACTAGGAATTGAAATACCCTTTTTAAAAATCCGTAAAAAATCCAGATCCTTGGAAAATCATACCTTAGGTCATTCAAATGTATACATTTTGTTATTCTTGCTGTTTTTCTTCCAATCGAAATCACTCTGAAATTATCAGGGGTCGCGCTTAACTGGAACAATAGGTAATCGTATGCGTGGCCGGAAAATAACAGCAAAAGAACTCGTGCACGAACATCTAAAATAATGATTTACCATGAAAAATAAAGAATACGAAGAAAATTGATTTGATTTTTCGGAGGATGCAGCGACTCGCATCAATTCATCCTTTTTCTTTCCTTGAGGAATCTGTATATATTTTTTTTCAATCCACAGCAAATCTCATTACACGAAGCAAAAATCGAAGGCACCAACACGGGGTTCCATTGGTGCAAGACATTAACCATGCCAAGAGTCCATTCATCCACTGCGAACCATCAGCAGCAGTCAGATGCGGCAATCTACTCACACCTCAGGGAAGTCAAACTGCATCGACATAAACTCGGGATCAGACTCGAGAACGACGGTGCACATCGAGTGCCTCATTAAGCCCTTCATTCGAACACGCGAAGAAGGAGCACAGTACACGAGATAAGAGAATGATTGATTGACATGAGCCTTCGGAAGACAATGTAAGACCTTCTTGAGGGATAACAAGACCGCTGTGTTGTTCAGCTCACTCGGAAGGTGTTGGGAATGATCGACTCGGATAGACGCCATCAAGTACTTCACTTGATGTGAATCTCTCACTTCTTCCCCGAACGACACTTTCGTCACATATATACAAGGCGGGATTCGACATTGAAGGAAACAAATGGGGGGAAATTGCGCGACGGGATTTTCCAGAAACTACAATCCGTTTGTTCCTTTCTTCTTTTTTGTTCTGTTTTTCGCGTGCGACGACGACGACAATGCATCTTGGAAATGAATGCAATCTCAACAAGAAACGAAGCCCGCGATGCTCGAAGAGAGCTCATTTCGGGGTACATTTCGTTGACCTTCCAGGAACAAAAGGGAAAAATCCGCGGAGTCATCGATTGATTCACCTCTTGTAACCAGCACTTGCATCGGGCCTTGATCGGGCCCCACGTTCATTAACTTTTTCAGTCGACCTCGTGCGGCTTTCTTAATCTCACGGAAAATCTGCTTCTCAGCATTGAGGAGTAATTTCTGTGGGGAGTGTTCATTTACTAGTCAACGAACTTTGCAACTTGATTTTTACAGCCCTTTTACAAGGTTCGGAGCATGTTTTCCTGAGTTGTCGTAAATGGTTTTTCCCGTCACCGGGTGTCTTTTAGTTGTATCGCGTTTCGGGATTTTTCAGTAGAAAAATAATATACCAGTGGATTGACTTGCACAAGATTTTGACAGCGCGACATCGTTTTGCTTTAAAAGACGAATCGTTTCTCGCGAAACACGAACCGATTTAGGACGCGCCTTGCCGACAGCTGGCCAATTTTTCGCGATTCTTGAGGGGTCGAATGACCCCTGAGTTCTGAGAAGGATGGATATCCTTTCACAAAGAAAAGGGGGGGGGGATGGATAAAAAAGTACGACAGGGGAAAAAAAGAGAACTCCGAGTCATTTACTTCTTGATCAATTCCTTCATCACTCCAACTAATTTCAGCAGGCACGACCACACTTTTCACATTTCCCCAGAGTTTTCGAATCAACCTACATTGCAATCTCAGTTATTATTGTAACTGTAAAGAAACAACGTTTTCCTATTCTTGAAAAACTCATCATCATGACTCAAGGAGAGGACAGCCATTTCAAACAAAATTTTGAACAACTTTTCAATTATTGCAACAATTTAAAGGGAAATCGATCTGTTTAAAAGTGACTCGTGTGATCCTGGACCAATTAAATGAGCCAGGTCTTCTCACTGCGCCTCTTGATGGCATACATTTCCCACTTTTCGACTTCAGAGCGGCTCGAGCTGTTTTTCGAAAAATGAAGATAACGTGACAAATGTAGAAATCAATGGAGTAGACGATTGACCAAAAAAAGTGAACCGATTTTTTAAAATTGAAATACCTCAGTAGAAGATTGAGTGTAGTATGGTAAACTAGCCACCAGATGAGAGCCTTTTCAATTCCCTTCCAAATTCGGAGGAACATCTCACTGCTGATTTTTCTCGCACTCCTCACCTCCACTTCCTACATTTTGAGAATGTGTGCACCCTCTTGAAGGCAGCATTAAGTTTGCCGGTTTATTTACTGGTCGAGCACCCTAATTATCGAGAGAAAAAAAAACTCTGGAGAACAGCACCTTGGTGTGGAAGGAGTTGCTTGACCTTTCGTTTCAAGTTTTCATTCGAAGGGTTTTTGTGACCATGCCAGGGTACCTGGGACTATAACACTTCTCATCGTTTGAGAGGGTTTTCATTTGGTTTTTTTCAATTACACAGCTGAATTTGCAATCAAGCTTCTCTTGGTCGAAAATCGGTTCACATTTTATTTTTGGCCAACCCTGTAAATGATACTGTTTTGCCTTTTGATGACAGACAATATCTATCAGTTATGGCCTTTGAATCGAAATTCACGAGAGGACCCACTCCCACAAAAGAGAGGCGTATCTCATCAATCCACGCCATTATTGAACTTGAGCTCAATGCAGAAAGGCGCAATTAAGTAAAAAAGTCAACGTCTTTTCCTCGTTCTAGCCCAGATTCCCGAAGCAATTAAGCTGCACACGTGGAGCGGTCTCCTTAATTCAAAATAATTCGCGTCCGTGAAAGTATTATAGTGTACCGTACTGTACAGCATTGTATACCGTACTCGAGATGCGGACGACGGACGGGGTCTTCCTCGTTCGCGCGGTCGACTCCAACAGAGTGCGGGTTTCTTTGATGGCAACTGGGCTTTCGGAACGTTCGGGATGGATGTGACCTCGTTCTCGGTCTCGCCACTGATGCGGTGTGTGTGTGTGTGCTGATGGTGACCAATTCCAAGTGGATCTCAGAGGAAAGGAGTGATTTTGCTTTTTCGGACGAGGGAGTCCAGCTTTTGCCAATAAAAGTTCTCGACACGGTGCCGTGCAATCAAGTCGCGCTTCGTTTGCAGTGAAGAGGAAGAAGAAGAAAAAAAACCTCGAATGCGGATGGAATAATAGGCGAGCCGTTATTTTGCAAGAGAAACGCGTGCGACGGAGCGCAAAAGTCGCACTACAGATGCTTCCACGCACGGCCGAAAATTTGCGACATTGGAATCAGCAGAAAAGGAGAAGAAAAAAAAACACTCAGAAATACTGCGCAGAACAAAAACAAACAAAAAGGATATCAAGCTAATCGTCTAACGTCTGGAATGCGAAGAGACAAATCAATTTAAAACTTTGTACAGTAAACATCGTTACATCACAATACACATGCGGGGACTTCAGAGAAAGTTTGTGGCATTGAATACTTCTTATAGCATGATTTTCAAACTGAATGATTGGAAACAATTTTGAAATCTGACCTGCCTACAATCAGTTAGATGTTGACTTTCTGGCATTCTCAGATTTTTTATGATCGCTTGAAGAACAGAGTGATCTTCTTAACAAAACAAAAAAAGAGATTGAAACATGCATTCCATCAGTTGAACTATAATCTCTTCATTGTCTTTATTCTGTGAAGATGATGTGAAAAATCTCTTCATTTTGGGAGGATGATTTATGGAATCACTTCGAAGCATGTTTCCCATTAATTACTGTATTGCTTCCATCCAAGCCACAAGAAGCAGACAGTCACATTTGGGTTCAAAAGAGTATGTATCCAACAGTTCCCAATGCCAGCACTGAACGACACATTTTAAAAGGTTTCTTTTAACGAGATGATTTCAAAATGTTCTCCAATGCCAGGACTCAGAGAAACAAGTTTGGTATCCTGGGAAAATCTTGCAATAATATGAGTTGTAACGAGATTTCAAGGCATTGCATTTCAAAGAAAAATTGCTCGAGCAGAGGCTTTGCACTGAGTAACTCGAGCGTTCTTCTCAAGTCCTCGTATGAACAAGGTAACACCTGCAAATACGGGTAAATTAGGGTCCATTTGAAACAAGGGTCATATCATTTGAAACGATAATTTCTCTCGTTTTTTCCTTGCCTCACGCGAGTTGGGCTGAATCTCTAGGAACATTCGGTACTGCATTTCTCATCATTGCTATGCAAAAATTGAAGTTTTTGTTTTTTTTTTGGTTTTCAAACACGGAAAATGCTTGCTTTCCCACGAGCAAACAAGAAGATAACTTTTCGAAAAAACTAAATAGCATAGCCGACCTTTGGAGTGTAAAACAAACAAAAAAAACATTTGGTGACTCCAAATCTGTCTGCCAATATTTGCGGGCAGCTCAGACTGATTCGCAGAAACGCCTGAGCCAACTTTTCTGCGATAAACTATCGAATTCTTCCCACGGATTGAAGGCGAACTGAGCGTATTGAAAAGCTGAAAGCATCGGCGTCGCAGGAAATTAAACCGCGCTTGTGAAAAAAAAAAATTGGAAAAGCGAGACCAACTTTCGACTCCTTCAGATTCCGCGGGCAACAACTTAATCATGACTTTCCAAATTCAGTTTTCAAATCCCGGTGAAGTAGCTTTCTTTCCGCGAGCTTTCGCTGCAATCAAGAGGGCGGGGAAAGACGGAACACGATCTCGACCGAGATTCATTAGAGCCAACACCGTGAAACTTTGCGTTCTTGATTCAAGGATTTCCCACGGAGCGATGAAAGGCAAAATGCTGATACGTATTTCCGAGTCTTTCGAGCTTCATAGAAACGGGGGAAACATGAACTCGCCGGATCACCGAGAGAGATTAAAAAAAATGCAGTTCTTATGTGGAAGCTCTTCTTCTGAAGATGATGGGAACCAATTATGACCATTTAATCCACTGGTATTCGAAACAAAATATGTGCCCAAAAAAAAAGGTTTTTTAGATTTTTCCGCCAATACAAAGAAAGAACAAAGTCGAGGTCCACAAAACGAAAGTCTGCAAATTCCTCAGGTGGTTTCAAAGTGTCCGAGCGTTTTCAAGACCAAAATGACAGTAGGACAATAATAAGCAGAAACTTGCTCAACTCCGGAAACGCCTTTTCCTTCCTTGGCCAATATTATACTCTCGCCGTGACTCTTGTTTTTCAGAGGTTGAATGTAACGAGGATGGCGAAACATGGCAGAAATAACGAAATGAATAATTGATCAATAAAACTAGTGAAGACATCAAACGCTTAGCGAGGCTAGAAAATGACTGTAGAGGATCTGGGTTTTTGCTCCACATTTTTTTTCTGATCAGCTAAGTCTTGACCTTTTTTTCAAGTCACAGCATTTCATTCATCAGTCATGGAACTGTGGAGAAAAAAAAAAAGAAGCCCCCGGCACAAGACTCTTGAGATAGGTAGCCGACGTTCGACACGTGCAAAGGCACAGGCTTTCGTAAGCTTCACTATTCAAATCAGGATGAAATATTGCATTCCACACGCGTGCACAAAATTGGACCGGTAAGAACTCCCACGCATATTTTTCGCGTTATTGTTGGACCAACCAAAAAAAATCCGCTGGATTTGTTCGAAGCGGCGACTCTAGAATAGGAACGTTACTGCGNTGCATTCCACACGCGTGCACAAAATTGGACCGGTAAGAACTCCCACGCATATTTTTCGCGTTATTGTTGGACCAACCAAAAAAAATCCGCTGGATTTGTTCGAAGCGGCGACTCTAGAATAGGAACGTTACTGCGTAAGTCGAGGAAAATGAAATAGGATAAGCAAAAAATGAAAATAAAAGAAAATTACCCTCACACAAAATTCACTTCCGCCGACTGCAACAACAATCAGCGCTGTTTTGTCACGGTTCACGCCTTGCTGAACAACGGCGCCAATGAAGCAGTTGGAAAAAGGAGCGCACGAAAAAACGGCAGTCGGCGGAAAGAAACAGAAGGTTTTTCATTCAGACTGAGAACACTTTTTCGAATTTGAGTTGAAAAAGCAAAGAATCTTCCAGTTCTAATGAAGCAGTTGGAAAAAGGAGCGCACGAAAAAACGGCAGTCGGCGGAAAGAAACAGAAGGTTTTTCATTCAGACTGAGAACACTTTTTCGAATTTGAGTTGAAAAAGCAAAGAATCTTCCAGTTCTACCTATTGAAGCGCACTTTACAGTACACTACCGTACAGTGGTTCACAAACGTTTCTGCGCAAGTTTGATTACACTTCGCTGTACACGGTATAAGCCGATACATTTTATTCTCAATGAAGAACGCCCTGAATTAATCTGCACTGCACCGCAAAATAAAAATAAAAACTGACGGGGATTTACCTTCAAGCGAACCAAGCCTCACGTGGAATTTGATAAAATTACTGTACTAACAAACTCAAAAAAAGGTGCATGAACCTGTCTTCCAAAAAAGTGTCGTGTTCGTGTTCTCACAAGATTCTAACTTATCCAGCTTGACCGTATCCTGCTCAAACCAATTCGACATGCATGCTTGCGTACTAGAAAGGAATTTATCATACTGTATTGTTCGTAAAATTTTGTTAAAAACAAACTTTTTTATTGAGAAAATTTTGTCATACTGAATAATTTGTTATAACAAGGTTTTCAAATTATTGACTGAAAACAATTCCCACGTCAGACCTGCCTAAAATTATTGAGATCTTGCTTTCCTGGCATTCTCAATTCTTTTTATCATTACTGTACTTCGAAAAACTGAGTGATCCTCTGAAAAAAAGCTTCTATCATGCATTTCATCAGTTGCACCAGAAAAGTTCTTCATTCAGGAAGGAAGGAAGAATCATGGAACAACCACCTTGATGCTTGTTTGTCCCTGATTACAGCTTCCATCCTTCCTGCAAGAACCAGGGATCAAAAATTTCAGACTTTTCCTGCCTTACTCAAGAATTTTTTACCTGGAGAAATTGTTCCAACATTCGTCAAGAAATTGTTTATGCTAGAATTGGGAAATTTGTTATGACAAGATTTTTCTAACAAGTACTCTATAATTTTTTTGTTGGGACTTGAGAGAACGTTTAGTATACTGAAGTGAAGAATGTTTTTCAACAGTATCTGTTCAATAAAATTTTAATAATTTTAATGCACTTGAAATGGACGTTCAATTTGTGGGTGTAATGCATGGATTTTCCAGGTACAGTACAAGATTTTTCTTTCAGATTCCGCAACGTACGCGTGATTCGCTTTAAGTGAAGATCCGAGGAAAAATGTGAATGCTTCTTGCATTCGCATACATTCTCTTGAGTACAAATATCCGAAGAGATAAAGAAAAAGTGTCTGTCGAGGCATCTTTCGCAAACGTTCAAATGACAAAATCGAACAGATGCGCTCTTTCACTGATGGAGAAAAAAGGAATAATTCTTTTTTTAAGTCGCAGATTCTGGACCTCGGGAATCCGGAATAACCTCGGCGTGGATCGAGAATAGGTTCCATAATTCTTCCGACAATTGCCCCGTTGGTCGTCAAATGCGTCTGGACGACCGACAGACGGATGGATGGATGGATGGATGGCGGCCTTCCACAAGCGGTGCATCGGGTTCACACAAAAGCGGTTTCAAATCTCAACTATGCGTTGGTCGTCACGATGCATGCAAATGACCGCATACGGGAGTAAGTTGCGAGAGGTCCGGAGGGGAACTTCCTTATCTCAAAATTTGTCGAAACGTCGACGAGAGAGAACAAGAGAGAGAGAGAGAGACAGTCGCCGAGCCGAACGCGGGGACTCGAACGCGGGGACTCGAACTCAGAAACCAGAACGAGATCGACGTCAAACTTTCTCTCGACACGAGCCAGAAAAACAAACCCCCTGGCGGAGATAGAAATCGCCATTCCCAGTAAATCAGACCCGCAATTAGTCAACCGACACCCCTCGAGATAGAAATCGTACTTTTGCTCCTCGTCGAGGCCTTTTCTCATCCTGTCACACACTCACCATACTGTACTGTATATACCGAACACAGGCAATAAGGCGAGAATCAAAAACAGTTCATAGTGGAGTAGGAATTTAAAATCTTTCACGTCAGTTGGACGAAGATATTATTGACCACCATCAAATTGTTACAAGATCTCTCTCGTTCTCTCTCTCTCTCAAGCCAAGAAAGTCTTTCTTCATGCGCAGTTCTTGCACGATTTTGGCTCTGAACTCTCAAAATATCGGCTCAGTACTGTGTGTTTATTCGAAAGCATTGCAGTAGCTCTTCGATCATTTCTGTGAGCTTTATTTCGACCTGCATTGTTCCAGATAAAAATAAAATAAAATAAAAATTGCGCGAGAGAATGGCGTTGCCTAAACTGATGTGTCTGAAAAGTGACCGTGCTGATCTGATCACGATGTTCCGCGTAATCTTATCATGCGATGAAGTTTCCCGTTTGCTCCATTTAAATTGAATCAAATAGCGAATAGAAAGGCTTCACAAAGCCACGTTGTATCGCATCTCGTGTTTTTGAGCTCAAATTCAGCCGAAAGGTAGCTAACACACAACTCTTGAATGGGTTCTGGTTTGGATTCAAAGTGGAAAAGTCGTACTGAAAACTATATATGTCATACTGCTGGCATCAGGTATGCTCAACGAACCTTCTTCACCTCTGCATCGTGAATTTTAGTGCCCGGTGAATTACGCAAAGTGATACGGGTTTTTCAAGAGTTTCATCCATTATTTTTTCGAACATCCCCCAGGAGGAGGCGTTCCTAGAGTTGTTGGAAAAAAGGAATGTCACACAAAGATCTCACGTGCGGCAGCTCTTTCAAACTGCGTTCCAATGCAGTAAAAATTCGTTGTGACAAAGAATTTTTCGTAGCAAAAGTTGTTTCCGTGTCCAGCGATTTTTTCCACAGGTGACATGTTATAAAAATATCATTTTAACAAACTCTTTTCCAGCTTTAGATCTCAGCATATAGAGTGCTAGTCTTAGATTCCGAATTTCGGCAATAATAATTTTTATGAATGGCCAAAAAACGGATACTATTGAAGACAAACTCCACGTATAGTGTTCAAAAAATAAGAAAAATTAAATACTTCCGCCATTAGCTACATTCAAGAATTCATGGCTTCCTTTCAGATAAACAGTACTCGAAAATTGATTTTCCTCTGTTCAACAGAACAGGTATGACTGAATAAGTTGATTTAGAATAAGGAGGTCTTCTTCCCACGTATACAGTACTTTTGCTTCACATTGTTTTTCAAGAGAAACTGCAGTAAAACAGAAAGTTAGGCTCAATGATAACAAAACAAAAAAAGTCCTACACATGTTCAAAAAGTTTCCTCTCAATTTCATCAGAAATACTTGGAAAGAATTGTGTGTCAGGTCTTGGAATATTTTCAGTATGTACAAGTACTTTACGGCACAGTACTTCTTACCCATTTCACACAAAATTTCAGCTGAATATGCGTTAAAAATCGTGAATTTCGAAATGCGGAATTGTTCTTCTATTGCCTAAAGGTGTCTAGGGAGCCTCAAGCAACAGTGCTCTAAAATGACATTACGTATTCGTTCGTTATTACGACATACATTTCATGTTACACACACACACGCACACAGATAGAGAGAAAGAAAGTGGGTTCCAAAGAATGATTCGTGCCCGGACGAACCTTGAGACGACTGGCGGCGAACCGCAAGTCGAGTCGTTCCTTATTTCTCCGCCGGTTTCCCCCCGCCTGGAGCCATGCACACGGACGCGGGGCAAATCGCCGCGCTACAGCTCAACAGGCCGAACGGATTGAGTTGCGCAACAACAGAGTCCAGGCTGCCCTGCGTTTCGCATGCATTTACTGTACTGTACAGTACTGTACTGCACTATACTCTACTCTACTGTACGGGACGAGGAGGTTTCAGCATGCGCATTTACATCTGCGGGCAGAAAGGAAGGGGGTTGCGGGGAGGTTTCTCCCTCATCTAGCCTTATTTGCTTTTTTCTTCCTTTCTCTCTCTCGTTTCATTTGAAAAATCAAACAAGAAACACGATGAGGGAACAGACGACTATTGAACGCAGTTTAATTCACTGTGTAGAGCATTGTTTACTGTACAATGATTTAGTCGAATTTGATGCGCTGGAACTTGAGGAGAACCTAAGAAGGATCATGACTCTTCTAAAATTTGAAACTGAGGACACTTTGGCAAGGATTTCTTTCCATCCCGAAATGTTAATCCTGTATATTGCATTTACACAGTCAACCGTTAATTCAGTGCCGCCACTGCATAATGCCATAAATGTTCCTCAAACTCATCACTTACTGCCACAAAACAAATAAAATCCTGAATGAAAAATTATCTCATCAAAGAGATTGAAGACTTTTGTGGGTATATAATCAGGTTATTACTGAGAAATACTGTACACACAGATGTTCAATAATATTTCTGAAAATTATACTCCAGAATTTTTGTGTAATCACGCGTTATCATTTGGATATCCTCCACATTTTTATAACTGAGATAGTTTCTTTTGGAAAACTTGAAAAAAACCTCCAACCAAATTTTGGATTGATGCACTGAACTTCCATTCAGAGGTTGACGCAAAATTCCCGAGAAACAGCTCTGCTTGTTTACTAATTATAACTGAGATAGTTTCTTTTGGAAAACTTGAAAAAAACCTCCAACCAAATTTTGGATTGATGCACTGAACTTCCATTCAGAGGTTGACGCAAAATTCCCGAGAAACAGCTCTGCTTGTTTACTACATGCACTATTTTCAAAAATACGATACAGTACACAGGCAGTGCCCTGAAATTTGACCCTAATTGGGTCCTGGACTAGAGTTGACTCGTGAAGCAGTCAAATTGCAAGACAGCATCAAATTTGATGTTTTCTGCATTGTGCTTGTCATTTTTCATCACTAAGCGGGAAAAATTGCATGGAAGAGGTCAAATTGCAAGTCAACCTCCCTAGCAACTTTGACCCTCGAATTGCAGGACCGACAAACTGTGAGGTAGTTGAATTCCAAGATAACAACTGTAGAATGGATCATTAAATGCAGAGAAATGCAGTTCATTTTAGCTTTTAATTAGTCTTTGTAGCTTTCTTGGTGAAAAACATACGCGATGGACTACAACAATCCCAAAAACAATCTTATTTTGGTAGAAGCCCTGAACTTGATCTTTCTCTGATACATTACCCCTGATTTGGTGCCACGATATGTGCCAGTGACAAATGATGGAACTGGATCAGGGACATGAGAGCAAGTATAAAAGAATTTTTAAAAACGTATCCAGAGATACTGTAATCTTCTGGTCAGCCAACTGATGACAAACCAGAAATGCACTCTCACTCGGACCCGAAACCGCAAGAATTCGCAGAGAACAAATCCTTTCAACATAAAATGCTTACGTAGGAAATTATATCGATTCTTCATTACTCAATTGACCCATTCAAATAATTTCGGGACGCTTTCCCCCGTTTGCAACTTGAATACTGTAACCAGTTTCACGTACTGTACATGTACAGTATTAGGCTTCAAACGCATAATCAGTGATGATTAAATTATGGTCGAATAATGCATAATTTCAATGGGAATCCTGTACCACCTCATGTAAATCACATGAATTTCCAACGAAATCAAAGACAGTGCCGTGGTTATCGCGAAGACGCACCAATCAGTGATGATTAAATTATGGTCGAATAATGCATAATTTCAATGGGAATCCTGTACCACCTCATGTAAATCACATGAATTTCCAACGAAATCAAAGACAGTGCCGTGGTTATCGCGAAGACGCACCATGAAATCGTTCCCCTCCTCTTTTTTTTCGACTATTCCGAGAAATTGCCGTCTTCAGTTGCCGCAAATAATACTGCAGTTCGAATGGCGGAAATACCAGAAAATTTGCAGTTCCTCAAACGCGGGTCATCTTCCTCTCGATCAACAAAACATACGGCACGTAGTACGCATTTCAGTCGAGTACTCGACAGCGCACAAAAATGGCACCCGCACAAACTGTGTGTAACAGACACCACGTCTCTTCTCGCTAGAGGTCATGTGGAACGACTCAGTCGCAGTACACTGACACACACACATCCCCAAACATGAATGTCATACAGTGCAGCTAGAGCGGGGGGGAAAGTCGACGCAGCAGATGTGCTCGTCGTCGTCGTCATCGACACAGACACAGAAAAGCAAAAGAGAGAGAAAGAGAAAGAAATCAGCAGTTCTATTACCGATGCGCCCGTCTACAACAGGGTGGCGAGCGATGATGCAGCAGCTAGCGTCTCTCCACAACAGGGGCCGGTGACTTGACAGCGAGACGATGATGACGACGAGGGAAATTATCCCTGCTGCTGGTGGTTCACGATGAGTGAGTTCACACGCGGGTCACTCGCGATAACGGAGTCACGACGGCCTGAATGGACCAACAACAACAAGAAGAAGGAGCTGCTGGCGAAGGGAATCGCAGCGAGCAGTCTCGCCTTCATCGGCCGCGGTTATACCGACACACTACAAAAATAAAGTCACGGCCTGTTTTTCTTCTTGCAGCAGAATGAAAATCAAAACAGGAAACCCTTCAAGTTTCACATACAGCAGTACAGTACTGTACTCGCGTCGACTACCGATTCCAACAACAACAACCAGAACAGAAGAGCTAGCAAGAGGAACGAACACGAGACCGCGCGCGATAGTCAACACTTCTTTCACGGTCGCGTCTGAAACGAAGCAGGATATCAAGCGTAAGTTATCTCAAACACTGGACTGTTCTTTCATGTTGAAGCCATCTTGGTGTTGAAATCCCATTATTATATGGTATTTCAATCGGCAATTGATCCAAGACGCAGATGCGATGACATTCATGGTCAAAAGAGAGAAGGGAATGATTTCGCTGGGGAATCCAAGACGCACCCCCTCCCCCCCCCCCTTTCACTCGATGAGTCTGTTAATGGGTCATCAAAAGACGCATCAACGTTATCGAGGAATTCATTCCTACTGCGTCATCATCATGAAAGATTTTGATCACGAAATATCGTACTGCATTTTAATATTTTGAAAGAAAGTCTAGACATTTTTTTTTATTTGTTGGACATCGTGTGTTTCGCATTTCCCCGTCTTTCAGAATTGCATCGTTACGGTGGGATACCCATCACAATAGTTTAAATCTTAGTAGAAGCCTGAAAAGTATTCATGGGCCTTTTTGAACTGCATTTGAGGCTGTTTTTTTTCTCACTTCAGGCTATTGAAGAAAAATTTCGCTTGCAAGTCAGAGATGCCATCAAATGAAAGACGCTATCAGTAGGATTTAATCAAAAAGCATATTTTTATTTTTTTTTTTTTGCTTACCATACGACGAGTCCAACACATTTTTTTCGGAAAAGAGATGGAAACGGCATACGATTTAGCTGAAAACCAACCATTGTTCAGCAAAAATATTTTTTGGCACAAGACGTAAAATTCAGCTGGGGGAAATTTTTGCCTAACGTCAACATGGCAGCTTCTTGCTCCTCATTCAAAAGATAAGGCGCACAACTTGCAGATTTTTTCGCATAGCCCAGCTTTTCCTTTCGAATTTTTGAAATTCACATGGCATTCGTTTCAAGGGATGCCTCCAGGTCTTACAAGATAATTCTGCCATTCTTATCAACAGCAGCCATATTTGCATCCCAACGGGCGGCTGTGAAGGCGGATGTTGATGAAAATGGCACAGTGACCTTGAAAGACCAGAAAAGGTACGCCGTATCTCGAAAACTTGTGTTATAGACCCCTCGAGCGTGTTTTTTTTTGTGCATTTCAACCGCCCGAAATACGCAAGTTGGACGCGCAAGCGCATGATTATACGATTATGCAATATAGAGGAAAAACAGTGCAATTTTTCGTAGGCAAAGAAGACCTTTGAAAATGAGACAGAGGCAGTTTAATCTGCAGACAAACTATGGCCACGAACGCCGAAACGAAGTACTGTACAGCGCTAAAGCAACTCTTACACAAATGCGCCCCGATAATGAAAACAACAAATAAATGCGGCTAACCGCGGCCTTCAATCCACCGCAAAAATTTCTTAAAGAAAGCTCGAGGCTGCAATTTTTATTCTTGCATTTTACTGTACTCGAAGCCTCGAGAGCCGAATGCGCCCAGGTTTTGGCCCAGCTCCGGCACCAGAGAAACTCGAGCGCAAACATGGATTACGAATTCGAGGTCAGCGTCGAACGGATCATATTTCACTCGGGCGAAATTGCGGTCACAGTTGACCTGATTCGGGATCAGCTCAGCAGCAGTCGTTTCCGTACACTCGACAGAGACCTGCGATAATACGAAGCACGGCACCGAACAGATTGCAGCACACAATTTCCACTTCGTACTATAGTGCTACTGACTTCAAACGGGTCAATTATTCTTCAAGGTGTAGTACTGCGTTGTCCTGCATGCAAGAAGCCGTCGTTGGGTTAACCACAAGGGAAGAAAAGTTCAAAAAAATCGTAAGGTGCGAGAATTGTTTTAATCAACGACACACATTTTTTCACTTATACTGTACTGTACTCCACTAAAAGGGCACATTACTTTAAAACGACTTCAGTGTATTTCACTGGCAGTCATACGGGCGCATATCAAATGTACGCTGGAGGTGGGTTTTATACATGTATGCGGCATGTTATTTTATACAGCACTTTAGATTCACGAGAAATTATTCTTTCCCGTGCAAACCTTCTGCTCATATGCATTTTTATACTCTTCCCAACAATTTGCCGTATCGATGATGATGCACTTTCACCAGCATGTCATCCACAGTTTGACACTGGTAAAACAAAAAAGGAAAATTTTTCAACGCCGCCCGACTAGTTCGGATGAAACTTCTCTGAATTACAATACTGTACTGCAGTCATCAAGTAAATATCAGCACGATACTGTCAAGTGTCGTTTCGGTTAACGTGAATACGAGCCACAAGAACGTTATGTATCAGACGAGCCTAAATTCGGTCCGCCTATTTCTTTCAACTACTGCCGGGGATTAATGAGAATCTGCTGTGCAAGGAAAGGATGTGGGTGGAAAAGCTGATCCCGAAAACGTGCTTTTGTATTCCCACCGGCTCGTCATCG
This sequence comes from Notodromas monacha, assembly GCA_905338405.1. Taxonomy (NCBI): domain Eukaryota; kingdom Metazoa; phylum Arthropoda; class Ostracoda; order Podocopida; family Cyprididae; genus Notodromas; species Notodromas monacha. The sequence continues at coordinate 51,287 of CAJPEX010000611.1, forward strand.
TGAGAGAGCATATATGCTTCGCCGGAAAGGAGGAATTCCACAGGAAACGTTATTTGGTTGTGAGGTGACACAAATGACACTTCCGTCGTTTAATCAGCACTGATGCTCCATGCTCGAACACAATCACAGAGCACTACAACGAATCCGAATGAACGAAGAGAGACAGTGTTGGAATGAAGACTGTTCTCCAACACGCGCGTGGTTCTTCTTCTTCTAGCATTCCCCTCGTCGCGCAGCGAGGAAGAAGAACTAACTCGCGATTGAGCTCAGCGCCAAAGCAACTCGAACAAAGCCCGGCAAGAAACAACCAAGGTTTCCCTCGCCACATCTTCTGAAGCAGCAGCAACAACGACACGAAATTCGACATAATCAGATCAGAACAGCGTTGGAAAATCGGTAGAATATAGCCGCACACGCGCGCGAGTCACCCACGCCAGCCAGCTATCCAGCCAGACCAACACCACAGCCTGTGCCTGAGTCGGCTCCGCATCTGGTCCCGGCCTCGACTGGCGCTGCTGATGATGTGGCCCTTGACGCGCGCCTGTTGCTGCTGCTGCAGCTGCTGTTGGCTGAGCGAGCGAGCCAGCCAGCCATTCATTCCCAGCGGCGAAGGGTCTACCAAAGTGCAAACGTGCCAGAATTCGAAGCCCTTCATGACCCTCACGTAAGACGAGGACCAGTGTTTTTCAGGCTGAAATTTGTTTGAAATTGTATCCCCGAGTGAAATTTTCTGCCCATTTTTATCCACACTGAATTAATTTACTGTACTTCAAATTACGAACAATCATTCGTTCATCAATCCATTGGACACTATTACACAGACACCACGTCGACATGTCCCAATCCCAAAGCTCGACAAGCTTTCAGGTTCATCTCGTCGTCCCACTCGTATCATAGCCCAAAGAACTCTCTTCAAAAAAACCCACGATTGCCACGAATGACAACGACCGACACGAGTCCACTCGGCGTATGACTCGTCGAGGCCTCTGCCAGAGCGCCGACGCCTCCTGTTTTCAACCACAGCGTCTGAATGCTGTCTGTCCTTCCTCGGAGCCCGCGCATCAACGGGACCCGGGGGGGGGGGGGGCGATGGGCGATGGATCACAGTTTCTTTGCATCAGCACGAAACACAAGAGAAACCCGGGGTTCGTGTGTCGCACCTCGCACACTTGCACCGCATCGCCTTCATGCAGGCACGCGAGAACCGAACCAGGGCCGGCTCTCAGGGTTCCTTTACTCCTTGGTTCTCGGGCTTCATCTCGGAATTGCCGAGGACAGTACTGTACAATACTGCATTCAACTCTGCGTGAAGCATACGTACAGTAGTGAGTAGTCCACAAAAGTGCTAACAATACAGTATTTCATTAAGAACCATCAAGCGCCCTTTAAGACATGCGTTATCTTTGTTGTTGCTGAAAATCGAATATTTCGAAATATCTTGAAGGTCCAGATCCATTTTTTCTTGGTCGACATTTCGTCTTCCCTAATTTTTGTTGACTCCAGAAATCCAGAGGCTGTTTAAATGTGCTGGCAAGACAGTATATATGGCAAATTCCTCAGTTACTGTAGATCAATAATATCTCCCGTCTTTTATTTGCGTTTCATCTTTAGCTGATATACAGTCAAATCTTGTTACAAGATATCTTCTTGTAGCAAATGCTGTACAGTATTTGATCAAACTGAAGTCGATTTTAGGTCCGCCCTGTCCACTATAGCCATAATGTTGAAACATTTCTTTTGTGAAAAAAAAAATTCAGCACAACAAAGCTATTTTACTGTGTCCAACAGCATCATGGGAACCGAAATGACCCTACATCCTTTCTTATTTTTGGCAGAAAAAGAAAGAACTTCGTCGTGCTCTGACGAATTCAAAAACTCGTACTGCACTGCTCCTCGAAAGAATGTCTTGAAAATTGAGATCTTCAAAAAAATGCCTCTTCACGATTTCAATTCTTTGAAATTAGCAGCTGGCATCCTGACGCAGATTGCACATACATTAATTGGAAAAACGTTGCCCAGGCATAAAATACAAGAAGTCTATAGGGAAACAATCGATGGTCATTCCAAAGTGCAGCATTATTGTCTATAAATGTTAATTCGATATGTTGCATAAACCATGCACCTGCTGACGACCCTAGAATTTCCCGTCGTTCGTGTTATGTGTAATTTTAGAAGACGGGTATTGCGACACGAAAGCTGATCTCAATGAAAACTAGAATACATCTTTCTGTCTGGGCTATAGCCGTCATGGCAAAATCGTGGAAGAAAATCCCAGACACTCGGAAAATGCCCAGCAAGTTCTGAATGCTTACATGTCTCTTGAAAACGAGCATAACAGAGAGACAGCCTTTAAATGAACTTCTCCGATTTCTGTCAAGAAAAAAACCTCCGATTAAGTTATTTCAGATGCTCGTTTCGGTGAAGCGATGAAGTTGAGCCCTCAAAAATGGAACTAAATTAGCTTCGATTCATGGGGATCGTCAACTTCATTTTTGGTTACCCTCAACAAGATTTCTCAGATTGAAAAATTCACTTGTGTTCCCCCCGTGATCCATCATGTCAATCGCAGAGAACTTCGTATGCACCATACTGTACACGTACGTTCTTCGCTTCATTTCTCCCAAAAAATACACGCCTATACAAACTCAGGACGCAGCTCATTCACACAGTTACATCCTGCATTAACTAACAAAAAATTAACGTCTCTTGACGAACTCTGATGTACGGGAAGATCAGCAGCTGCACTAGCTTGCTGATGCTGAGATAGACGGGGCATAAAGAAAAAAAAGCAACCTTCCGAAATGCTGGAAGGATGAGGTTGTGCAAGCTTTTCAAGCCGAGGATATGAAAGATCTCGGAAGGTTGAAAAGTCCAGCATAATAAATAGGGCATACAGCTCTGAATACACTGTATAGCGGAGTCCGCATGAAACTCGTCCAGAAGTTGAGGTTGCAGCAGCCAGCACCCCCGTGACCCGGGCTGTTATTCTTGCCGATGAGCTTGTCATCGTCGTCCATGCAAATCCCCTTTCGGCCCGAATCAAAGCGGAACGAGATGCGAAGAGAACTCAGCAGCTGTTAGAATATCAAAAATTAAAATAAAAAAAATACCCCGTGTCCACAGCAGCGACAATTCCCTAAAACGGGTGACAGGTTTTACGACGGTCTCGACGATATAATACGTCGTCGTCGCTGCATACCGGTCCCAAGTGACGCGACGTATCGAGACTATAAAAGAAAAGGTTATTCGAATGTCAATCACGACAAGCGACAGTTAACCCGATCGATTGGCATCACGGCTATCGGCACGAGGGAATATCTAACGTGAATCGCATCCGTCCTTCTTCTCCCCTGATGTAAACCTCGTCAAAACTGCGTCATTCGTCCGAATCCGAAAATGTATACAGTACAGTATAATACAGTACAGTACAGTACACACAGGCAAGCAGCCGAATTAACAAAGACAACAGTAGAGACGTTGTAATTTCGGGGATAATCATCCCCGACTGATGAGGCTTTTCGGAAGCCAGAGCAATAAGAGGTCGAGTTATGCAAATGGAATTAATGATGCCAGCTTAATCGGGGGAACCCTGATTCATCAGCCCTCATCGTCATTCCATATTCGGGGCTCAATTCGAATCAGAAAAGGTTTCGTGTGATGGAGCCATGAAGTGCGTATATAGTGATTCAAGTATACAAGTCTGTGGATGATGATGCGCTCTGTTCTGCATGACTTTGATGAATAAACCTTCTTGAATACATGTGCTTCCCCAGATTTGTCCTTTTAGGTAACGACCGTATCTTAATTCTAACATTTCGTCAGTTTAACGTTCTGTTACAGTTAACTCTAAAAAAGATGTAATCTAAAGTGTAAAACACGGGTAGACGCCCATTTTTACGTTCCGTCTCCAAAAATTTTGAGTCACATCCACAGCTGAAACGTGGGAATTTGACTCAAAATTTGAAATGTAGGAATGTGTGAATGTTGAATTTTGGGATGCACAAATTGCATGATGTTGAATTGCAAGGTACCACCTGCAGTATTTGTAAAGCTGCACAATCCTTTGAAAAAATTGATGCACACTTGATGCACACAGTTTGGTTAAAAACTACAATAATATAATCAACTGGCACCGGCAAAGATATAATTGAGCACCACTCTATACATGAACTTGACAATACATCCAAATTCTGCTGATTGAAACATTCCTCAGAAAAGGTCATTCATTATACTGGAGTTACAAAGTTTGTTATAACAAGATCGTTTCAACATTCCATGGTCTTTCTGCCCCAACACAAAAACATGTTTGTTATGCAGTATTGGCACCTTTGTTTCAACAGTATGCGATGTAACAATATTTTACTGTAGAACATTCTTCAGCAAAAACTGCATAACTTGACATTCATCCCACTGTTTAATGAATACAGTACTTACCCTGCAATTGCTGGTTTGAACATTTAAGAAACTAAAACCCGACTCAGACCACATTTTAACCGAACTTGAAAGATTATCCAAATGATAGGCAACACTTAAATACATTTTCATTGTATAATCTGTGTGAATGATAAATGGTTGATTCAATGTAACAAAAGCATTCACAGATCAAAAATTACATTTATTAAAAATCTAGCCCTAGATTAATACAAATTAATAACTAAGCAATTGAAAATCAGGAATTTAAAAAATATTCCCAGGTCCGGAGGCTAAATACAATATTGCAATGCTGCTGTATAGTTTAACCAAGAAGAAAAAAAAACATTAAGAAGGGCTACCCAGCATACAGCCAGTGTGCCTGATCCAGCCAAATGAGACTCTTCATCCAGCCCTTAGTCCTTACCCTATAGTTTGCAAGGTTGCAGCTACAGGTGGTGCTTCACAATTTGACCTCCTTTAATTTGACCTACGCACAATTTGACTGTCAAATTTTCTGGGAGGTTGACTGTGAATCCAACCTCCTTCAGCCACTTTTCCAGGACTTATTGTTGATGTTTCTTAATTTTACACAAAGTCTTGCAATTCAAATGCTTTTCCATTTGACCCTAGTCTGGCAATGGATTAGAGTCAAATTGCGGGATACCACCTGAACCACTATTCCATATATACATTGAAAGATGAATTTAAAAGGTAAAAATTGTGTTCCTCCACTTTCCCAATACAGTATTCTGAAAGACAATGCTCGAGAATGGATCTATGGCACTAAATTGTATTATAAACTTTTTCTTTAAAAGAGGAAAATTCGGAACGTCGTAATTTCTCTATTAAGGCCCACAAGGACACTCCCCCTCTGCGCAGTTGGGCAGCACTGCCTTTGAGCATCATCAGAGTCAGTTTGACAGACAAGTGAGCAAAATCACGCGGAAGCACTTTTGAACGAAAAACACCCCCATTATTATCCCTGAAGGCTATCCTCATCGTGAAGACGAAAGAGCATTTTCAAAGGCTATCAAGTGCAAGAAGTGCAGCAGCAGCAGCAGCCCTTCGGGCGACCAGTTCAAGAGTTGCCCCAGCAAGCAAGCAAGCAAGCAGGCAGGCAATGTGCGAGCAGCAAAGAAATGACGGGCCGGGAAATCAATAAATCCTAATGAGTCGCGATTACCTTGCCCAGCACGGGCAACGCAATGCGTCTTGCATCGTGCCCCGAGGCACAACCCGGGCCATCAGGAGATTAGGGAACAACCCGGTCGTCCGTGAACACTAGCGGTTGCTGCTTGCTGCTGCTGCTGCTGAGACTCTGTTTTCCTCGTCTGCTGTGTATATCATACGTATTTAGTGCATATACTGCATTTCTATCCGACACACGGGGTTGTTATATATCCTGCATATATATCTCTTTCATTTCCTCTCGGCTTTCCTTTTCCCAATATAAAATAGCCCGCATTGGAGTTGACGCACGCGCAATTAACCCGGGTAACGAGCCCGGACAAGTTGAAACCCGAATCCCGTCGGGAGCACTGACTACTCCACCTCGCCGAGCCGGATCCCAACACTTGCGTGGTCCATGTGGGAACCATGTCACTCAATCGATCCCCCCATCAATCAATCAATCAATCAGTCAATCACGCCTTAAGGGGTAGACACGTCATTCGACATACATAGACATTAACCTGCGACCTGCATCTGGCTCTGCTGGAAATTCAAAACACAGAAAAAGTAGGGCCCCAAATGACACGTTTGTCATTTGTGAAATAAACGTCTCTCTCGGAATCACTAAAAGACCCGAATAGCGTTGAACTCGTTGGTCAATATTGACTCCAACTTCGTACCATGCAATTATACTTGAATTGAACTCGCGCCAACTAGCATATAATTCCACAGTTCAGAAACGTCATCGTCGCATGGTTTAAAAGAAATGCGTCGCATTTATTTCGCGGAATCCACCAACAGAAGAGAGAAATGCGACTCAACTGGGAGACATGCAATCAGTCAGAAAATATCCCGAGTGGTCCACATTAACATATTCGAGTCACGAATCAAAAAATTTGCCCGCGGACGTCCCTTCATTTCTATCTACAGTATACGGTATACATAACTGTACAAGTCTCGTATTCGCCCCCTTATTTCTTTTTTTTGGGGTTCCATCAACTCAAACGCGGCGTATAAACTCCCGCTTGGATTTTTATGTCCGAACTCATGACTGCCTCAATTAACTGTCGATCTTGATGCCACTCGCAAAGAAACCAGCTATACCGCATATGCAGCAATAAAAATGAACAATTAGGTGACCAGGAAGCCGCCTTGACAGCGCACGACGACGACGACGAACGACGACGATGATGATGATGACGACGCGTGATGGTACCCGAGCAGCCTTTTTTTGGGCAATGGCACGCATCAGCAGCCCAACTCCAACCGCCGATTTACACAATAATTAGTCTGCTGTGAAATCTATTGTTCTTGGAATAATACGAAATAATCCCGATTGCAAAAACATCATTCAGAGTCGCCAACTTTTCCTCGTGACAAAAATTTGGTTCTTTTTACCGCCATGTACACGCAGTTTTCAGCTTCAATAGATACCAGAGTTTCAGTCGTCAGACCATGTAAGAATTCTTGGCCTTCGCGATACGAATGTTCGAAATGAATATCCTCTCGCACCGAAACTAATACATTTTTCAAAATAAACTGGTGTTTTTGTTATCAATTCCAGTATGCCATGCTTGTCTTTCCACAACCCATACAGAAAACCAGAAAGAATCTCATCTTTCGGCATCATCATCAGGAGCTGAAGAAGCATAGAACGATAAAAAAAAAAATCTGGCTATGCTGCATGCTGTGCACACATGATGGAAAAATTTTAAAAAGGAGCACAAAATTAGCCTGTTCTTGATTATGGTCGATTGTAATTTTGTAATGTTCCAGAAAAGTCGTTTCATATATGATAGCCATACCAGAAAACAAGCCTCAGAAGAACTGACCTCGAATAATGCTCCGGCTACTGTGATACTGCTTTTGTACTTAATCTTCTGACCTTCTTTCTTCCCGAGAGTAACCTCCATTTGAAAAGTGATGCGGTATATGGATCAGATAATAACAACAAGAGCAACAACAAAAAGAGACAAGCGGACACATACTGTATTTATTACCATGTCAAAGGCTTTTCTTATACTGTGCTGCAGTAAAGTATTGCAGTCGATATCCAAACCGAATCGCCAATAAGTAGATCAAGGGGAATTTAAAATTACGAACCGAAGTCCCTTGAGCCAGCACTGATCCACAATCACGACTGCTGGGCATAGATATTCCCCACAGTACACTTGCTGTCAAGGCTCCTGTACAACTCAATCCCGGATGCTGTACTGTATTTCAACCCCGTGGTTCCCGCAACCCGTCCGCGCGCCTCGTTTTACTGTATACAGTATACGGGTTCGAGGGTCCCAGTTGCAAGGGCTTCTCTCATCTCACTCGCGTCACTCACAACTACGACGCAAGTCTTGGTGCGCACATTCCCGACATTTGGACATTACCGGAGCGTAAATTTACATGCACACCAGCATCAGGACCGAAATCCTCGTGTTTCGGCCATTATATGCAGGAAGAAAAGAGACCCACACCTCACTATTGAGACGCGTTTCAAGCTAATTAATTTTGGAATTCAAGACCAACAAATAAATTCATATGTAAGGAACATCACCAGCAGCCACGAGTATTCGCAGCAGCAGTATCAGCCATATATTCACCTGGATTAATCAAGAGTCTCTCTCTCTCTGATATATCTCGATCCTTTTTCAGTACCACCCGCTCTCCTCCCCTTCGGTCGGTACTTGGCGGGGAAAGAGAAACTGGGACCATCAAGCAGGTCGAGTCAGTTGGTGCAAGGCCCCGCGTCGGGTAATTGCGGAAGCAAGTTCCGCCCGGAACAAAAAGGTTCCCGCGAGGAACGGCCGTGAATTTACAGCAGTACTGTATAGAGTACGCAAGGGCTGCTGCAGATGACGTACGCATACTCTACTGCTAGTATCTCGACCCTGCTGTACACTTGTATACCTACTGTTTACGTTCTTCCGTTCAAACTGCACGGCGTATAATACCCTTATTCGCATGAAAAATACAAGTCCGGCTGCTGCCTCGTCGCCGTGGAAGGAACGCAAGAACAGCAATGGAGTACAGTACATTTCTTTCGGTACAGTAATCACTCTGTTACGTTTGCACACTCGCTCGCAACCTTCCGTGGGCCGCCGGAATGTGGAGTACAGTACGATTTAGAACAGCAGAATATGCAAGAGGGTACGTGTTGGAGTCCCGAATTCTCCGGCGACTGCTGGATGCTGCAGCAGTACGAGTGAGTACTTACAGTACAGTACAGTGCAGTGGAGTACGTGCCTTCGGTGCTCACGGGCTTATTCGCAATGCACGGAACAAGCGAGTAATTAGCATGAGACACGCGAGATCTCCACTCCGCGGTCACACATCCCTCGTCATATATTCTATATACACTACGAGGGACGCACCACGCTTCTATATCACTCATTCAATACACAACTATGATATATGTTCTCGATCCGAATGAATTACTGTACGTTTCCTCTCAGCTGCACTTTTCGCTATTCCATGGAGTGGAGGGCCCCGACATGTGAACGCCCGAAAACATAAGTACTGAACTGCTGTACAACATTTGACTTGGGGACACTTGTTGACTCAGAGGATCGGTCCCCAACATCCGGACAATGCCTCGAGATACCGACAGTTCACCGAAATCTCTCAACACACTCGTGTGAAATTTCAATTGAAATTTTTATATTAAAAAAATATATATAGAATTTTTTTTTCATAAATTCACTATAGTTTAAAATAAATCGAAAAGGAACAGGCCAAGTTTGGGCTTATTTTTTTCCCCCGGAGTTAATTTCATCATCCGAGCAAAGCATGGGAAGAATTCTTTGAATGCCAAAACATACTTGAACATCACACAGTCAGTATGCAGCACAGTACAGTAAAGTAATGTACAGTACTGTACTGTACTTTTGCATGAAAAAGCAGGAATGCCTGCTGCCTCTACAAATCAAAATGGACATTACACAAACGAGGACGAGGCATCAACATGTGTCGACCATCACATGAAGAAAAGCTTGTCCCACTCAAGACGGGAATAGCCGACACCCGGATGATGAGTTCCACGTTCTTCCCAGCAGCAATCGTGTGTCTGACGCAGCAATAAGTCGGGAACAGCATTGGGGAATGACGCGAGAATTCATAAGGGAGCTCGAAGCCAAAATACCCAGGATCACTTCACTGTTCGAATCCTCAACAACCGCACGTTAATCAAAAACCCTTTCACGCCGAGCCGTTTCAATTCACTCACATTTCCACGGCTCTAGAGAGAGAGAAGGACCTCGTGCATCAAGTTCACGAGGACGAAAGCAGGCTTCCTTCATTATTTATTTATTTTTTTAAATCTTGACCTTTTTCTACGACGATGATGATGATGATGATGATGATGAATATTCATGGAGTTCGTGAGAAAAGGAAATCGAAGCACTGATGATTTATTCGCACTATGCTGGTAACAACGTTGGGGTTCATGTTTTTTTTTTTTTTTTCGTGAAGCACTCGGAAATTCAGGAAATTTCCAATGAAAAAGGTTTTCATGTTTGAAGATTTGATTACTCTCACGGAAGTAAAAAATAATGCCATCAACCAAGCCGAAAGCTAAAAAAAAAGTGCTGCATTTAATTTATTCACCAGAATGATTTCATGTGGCCGGAGACCAACTGCTTCCGAAGAATTTTTTTTACTTTACATGCGAGGTTTGTCTCTGTTGGACGCGTCCTTCGATATTGTCAATTTATGATAGTAAAATATATTTAAAAATTTTCGACATATCCCAGGGTTTGAATTGTTTCGGGATGAAAAAAAAAATACTCGACAGCAGAAGTGGAAAATTTCCCAGTTACAGCCAAGTCCTCCACCCATGTCACAGGGTGCTTAAAATTTGTCAAGCTAGCAAGAACATTGCACTTTTTTCAGCCATTGTCTTTTCCACATAGTAGATAATGGATGAAACTAAAAATAATTTCAGATTAGTTTTAGATGGTCTGATTCCTTTCGATCCCGGTGGATAATTCTGGCTGTAAATGGAAAGTCTCCAATTATATTATGTCACGCGGTAAAGTGCTATATTTTTGTCCGAAAAAAAACCAGAATCTAGTAGAAAAGTTCACTGGACACAAAAGATCATGAGCTATGTTAAGATTTATTGCACGAATTACGTTTTAGAATCATCCTTTTTTCTATAAATATCACGGCCCGCGATCAACTGGGACAATCCTCGTATGTGTTTTAATCCACAATTAAACACACTTTCCAAATCGTTCAACACAATGTAACAGCTTCTTTTTGCGCTGTTATAGATGTCATTACCAATCAGAATTGCATTTCAAAATCTACAAATTCCTCTGAAATTCCCTCCGTCTATGCATGGCATGTTCTTGTCCAAGAACTGCATGACGTGAACTACGTACGCATGAGTGTAACTCACGAGTCACGACTACGAGAAGGTTCACCATCAGGCTTTAAATAAAATTCTAAAAAAATTGAAATAAATATCCGTAATGCCAGTAAACGGACCGATTATGTCGAGAATTCCCGACTTCCGAGAAATGTTTTTCCATATTTATATTTATATACCTCCCAGACGCATTACGCGTTATTTCACGCAAGATTTTGCACATCGAAATTGCACGCTTCCTCACTGCACAGTAATTTTCTGGACACCCTATTTGAACATCGTCATACTGGTGCTTTTTATTATTTTTTTAAATTGGTTCCTTTTTTTCTGTGTACAGTATAGTGCTTCTGCTCGCGCGTTGGTGCAAAAATAGGCAGAGGAATTATTTGGCGCATTGGCCTTCGGACTTGAACGCTGCTCTTCAGGATATCAATAACTCTCTGAAATTGCCCTCAACAAAGCGTGTACTGACCCTGCAGCGAAAAACAAAATACAGCTGTATTAATAATAATGGAATAATAACAACAATAAGAGAAGCAAAAGCAAGAAGAAGTAGCTTCGCCCGCGACGCCAGTTCCCCAAGGTGGATTTCGACCTCGAGCGAATTGGAAGTTGAGCGAAAGAAAATGAGAGAAGCATAACATTTGCCGCAGGCCGTCACACTCGATCCCGCGTCTCGGAAAGCGAAAGGGTAATCATCATTCCCCTCCACTTTGGCAAGGTCAATCACAGCTGCGACGAATTCAACCACTTCCTGCGCGTACAGATAGAGTATGGCGTCACGAATCGCCCCCAGCAAAACTATCTTTCCATCAATGGATCTCATTAAAGTACGAACATTTGAAACTTGATGATTGAACGTCACGAATGACGGCATAATATTGGAAAAGGAAAACTGCGCTAACAGCAGCCGATAAAGTGCTGAATTTTCCCGAGCTTTTCATCACCGATCAAGACGAAGAAGAAACGCATGGAAGCGAGTGTCAGAGGAATGACCAGCACTGCTTTCAAATCTCCGCGCTTTTATTCTCAGAGTTTTTGCCAAACGCGGGTCGACTTATGACATTGAAGTACAGTATATAAATCAATCTCTCCGATACATGCAGTCCTATATATGCATGTTCAAAACGCTGACCGGCATCTTCTGACAGCACAAAAAACCCAGTCAGGAATCGTGTATCAACCCTCGAGCCACGACAGCAGAGAGTTACGGGGTCTTTTCTTGACAGCGCACCCACGCTTTAGGCACTGCTGGGTTCGCCTACATGGGAATAAACAAACTAAAAATACTGTAAATATAAATAGCATAGTCAGTCATTCACCTGGCATTTGAAACACAGAACACGCACATATCTCATTTCAATGAGAGGTCGTTCTAGACAGGAGGGCTTTTTTTTTTCCTACCGCACCGAGTGGAAGTAAAAAGGGGGTGTGTGTTGCAGCACTATATTGGTCTGATCGACGCTTCGCCCTTCATTTTGAAACGCGCCAAGGAATACTCGAGTCTAGACTAGATCGAAATTCTCTGGCAGTAAATTTGGGAGAGCGATGAGCGAACATGAAAAACCCATTAAATGCGACTCGAGAATAGGGGAAAATTACACAGAGCTTCAGTAAAAATAACAAAACTGGCACACAACGATCCTAAAGTAATTTTAATGTCATCGTTTCATCCAGAAAAAAAAAGAATTACAGTTGCTCTCATCACGACAGAGAATTTGATGAAGACGAAGCATTGCAAACACATTCATTCGCAATTAACGTCGAACTACGATTAAGAATATTATTTATATAGTGAGGGCGCGGAATATATTCCAATATTATTAAATCACTGGAGATATATTATTACACTTACGTTTTATCGTCGAAACTCATGCACGCTTGTTACCGGGCTGCTCTACGATGTTTCAAACTAAAATAATTTGAAAATGCGAATGAGAGAATGAGGCGAACCCACTTTTTAATGAAGGATATATGTGCCGATCTCTCGTTAAGTTAAAGCTATTGAATCAGATATTGTAGATCAAGTAACGCACTCAGCATATATCATACGCATTACGATTATTCACAATGCCAAATATAATTTTTCAAATATAAATTAGGCACTGTACTGGCGATAAATCTTGCGAGCTAAATGATTTATGGACTAATAATGCAGTACGTATACGAACAGACGAAGCAAAAGGATTGGACGGATTTGTAAATCGTTGTACATGTTATCGCCGGATCGAATTGAGAGATTATCTTGAATGAAACGTCAAATTGAAAAATATTCAATCATCATTTGAATGATGTCCGCACTCGAGCATTTCGCTGCATTTACATCTTCAGTATCCGCGACTGAATCAAATCACTTTGAGAAAAAGTTGTCGAGAGCTTGCCTATAAACAAGGATTGAAGGGGTAACCACGAAGATTCTCGCAAATGACAACGGAGTCGAATATTTTGGAAATACAGTAGTTGATGATGTCATGGGTCTTTTACGATTTTTATTTTTTGGTGTGCAAATTTTGACACGATGGCGGAGTGAATATACGATGTGATAACGAAGAGTTCCTTTGAAAGAGGCTAATTTTGTGATCATTCCTTCATAGTTCTTTCCATCATCTCAGCAGAGTAATGTAAATATGAAGAGGTACGTGCTTATTCTTAGGCTCCTTTCTGCTGTGTCAGAAGATCAGATCATGTCTGATTTTTTTTTTTTGCTGCCCTGCTATCATTTATAGACCTTGACTCGATTGTGCAGTGCTGTACAGTACAGTAATCTTCACAGAAGGAAGGAATCGAACTCGAATGCCCCATCTACGATGTAACCCAGGCTTTTATTGGGGTTTAGCAGCAGTACGTGCTTGACTGCGGACAGGGATAGCAGCAACCTTACAGTCTTACGCACAGACTCACTTATGTTCTTCCGAATGGCACCATACATTGGAAAGAATTTATAAGGAACGGGTCACACACTCACACTTAAACCCAGGCAAACGCGTCAAGCGCGAGACAAGCTCATGCAGAGATATACGGAGGAGTGATGATGCGGCATTGCGAGTTATTTCTTCAGTTTTATTTATTTATTTATTTATTCATTCATTCATTCATTTATTTTTTTCCAGAATAAGTCGCCACACGCATTCCGTCTCCGACTCTCCCTCCCCCCCACTTTGTCTCATGATCCGTCCACGCGTCATCCCGTTAAAGGCCACACGCGCATGCAGAGCATTCCAATTCAGAGCCCGCGCCCACATATACATGCATCAAGGGTTCTCTCACCCGACCCGACCGACTTGGTCACACACACACACACACACACACACATTTGACGAATGCATGCATGCATGCATGCTGGACATGATGATTTGAATGAAAAGGATAATGATGCGGTTCTAAAATAGGTGGACTCTCTCTCTCTCTCACTCAACAACGAAATTGAAGGGACCAGAAAAAAATGTACAACACCGACAGCTTTCTTGTATTATTGGAAAAACCCATGTGAAGTTGGTTTAGAACCCCATATGGGACAAAATCAAAATTTGTTATCATAGAAAAAATCGTTGCAGACAAGATAATTCAATAGGGAGTCGTAAAATTGAACTTTGATAACTCAAAAATCCCCTAGTTTAATACATCCCTTTAGATCAAGCAATTCTTCAAATCTCTGTTTAAATTCCCTGCTCAGAAACAATTCATTCAAGACGTCCCTAACCCAAAACCCTTTCCCTACTCAACCCATCACCTTAACTCAAATTTTCTGGAGGCATTTTTGGCCTCATTTTTTTGACATTGGAAAGATAAAAACAGCGAAAATTACATGATGTATTTTGAGAGTAATGGAAAATTGAATTGGGTAAATAAACCCTTGTTCCAAGTTCAGCATCCTGTTGACTAATTCAGTGAGCAATTTAAGGCTCAGAATATCACAGATTACAATATCCAATATCCTTTAATTATTCTTTCCTTCTCGCTCTCCAACCAAAATGCTTGTTTCCCTAACTCAAAACCTCTTAAACTCGGATGCTTTCCTCGTCACTCAAATTTATTGAATGGGTTTCACTACTTGATTGTACTCTGCGTAGTTATTCGTGGGATAAACGCCAAATGACTACCGTAATAGATTTAGTACTAGGATTGATGGCAAGACAAAATATGCTCCCGAAAAGAAATTCAAAAGCAGCCTAAACTGGCATCGCTGCTGGCCAGGGCATCTTATTCATAACTTAAACCAGGAAATCACTGACCTGAAGTAATAACAAAATACGAACGACGAACCGTTCGTCGTCAATTCGAGGGAAGTCGTCACACAGACCTCGCGAATATGGGCAGTATATAATACTGTATATAGCTCAGCTGCGCTCTGGCAACATGCACAGGATGAGGTCCTTCGCTGGCTCGACTATCTTTTTTTTTTTTTCTTCAAATAAAGTTGCGGAAGGAGCCCGAATGCCTTCGCAATCATGCACAACAACACGGCAGAGGGCAAGAAGAGCCTTCGTATTCCAACATCGTGTGCGGGCCGAGCAGCAGTTACAGTGGTGGAGAACAGTGCGAGAAAGGCTTCTCGTCGGGATGAATGTCCTTCGGTGTGCAGCAGGAGCCACGTCACCCCGCAAGCATCTTTGAATCGGAATAGGCACGGAAATACCGTACCGTACTGCACATGAATAAACGGTCAGCCAGCGAATCGCCGCTCTTCTTCCCTTTCCCTGCTACAGTACTTCATACTGTACTCGAGATTTTGTCATCATGCTCCCACGATGAAGATATTGGTGAAACTCACGGAATGCTAGATTGAAGGTAACTTTAAAAAAGTCTCTTTTTCTTCAATGAAAAAAAAAAACGGAGTGTGCCAGAGAAGCAAGATATAATTGATCACAGGCAGGCTTGATGTTGGATGCTTTTCCAGTCATTCAATTTTAAAATCTCGTTACAATTAATAATTCAGCATAACTAACTATTTCACAAGTCCACGAAATTGTATTTAAAGGGAGTTATATTCCACTGTATATAACTATCACGGCAGCTATTTTGATACAGTACTTGCTGGGCAACATAGTTGAGCTCGTCATGCAGTACCTGTCGACACTGCAAAAGAAGTTATCCAGTCAATCACCCATCGGCGCCCAACATGGAATAATACTGTACTGACAGAAAATACTTGCTTCACTATATGTACAGTATAGTTTATGGGCTGGTGACAAGAGGCAAATGCACTGCATTGCAGATACACCCGCCAGACTGGGAAAATGTGTACAATCAGAACGAGAATCAGGATTCCGGTTTAAATAAGAGTCAGTCAGGCCAGCGACGATAGTAACAGTGTCACACTGCCAGGCTGTTTGACTCAGGCCCAATCCGAACCCAGTACCGATTGCGAGTGATGAATGCAGTACCCGGGATTGGTCTCTTCGACCTCGCCAGTCTTTGATTCGCATCTTAGATGGATAGAGCGAATGTAAATCTGTTACTGATGCTATGCTATGAGATTTTATCTCAACCAGAATGCCAATCGCAATCACGAGAGATCTTTATTCCTGTCATTATTGCAACTTGCAAACGTAGTGCCTATCACCTCATTATCCAGGTTCGTAAACCGTATTTACTCGAGTACCGTGGATACAATTGTTTTTTCGAAATTGAGGTAGAAGAATAACATAAGTGCGGTCCGCGTCACACGCAGAGAAAACAATTACGGTAATATTTCAAGCTTTGGTGCACCTCATAACTGATTCCAACAGAGGATTTTCTATACCAACCTCTAACGAGAATTTAAATGTAAGAAAAATTGAAAATTAATATTCAACTTGACTAAATTTCTTCAAAATGTAAATTCTGATGCATTATATCTTCAAACTACTGTATTGTATTTACTTTTTCAGTCTCTAAAAAAATTTGGATATGCGTTTCAGTCGGTTGTGCATTTTAATCTCCATTTTAGGCTAAAAATTGAGGGGCATAACTTACTTGAGCCTGCGTGGTACTCGAGTAAATCCTGAAATGTTAATGGATCGAATGCTGACCAACAATTGTCATTAGACTGCATATATACGGTATGTTTTAATCATGATATTTTGTGTCTACTGTACTAGCTCTTCTATGGGGGATACATGACGTGTTTTCCGTCATCAAAAATCGTACAGCAGGAGAATGCAACCTCGACTAAATGCTTGTCCAGCAGGCACCAGCATTCCCCACATCAACAAAAAATGCAATGTCGTACTGGCTTAGCTATACGAAAACGTCTGCGATGGCGATGTTCCACATTTGAGCACGCACGCATATTGCGTATCTTGAAGTTCAGAAAAGTACGGTACTGTACATGTACTGTACAACAGATTCCGCAGTCAGATGCGCGAGGACTTGACGCGCAGTATTTGCTGTATGTTCTCACAAGACTTTCTCTCAAGGGATTAGCGAGTGGTGATGTTGCTGTCGTTTCTCGTGTGCTGGGACAACCCAACTAGAAGTGACTATACAGTAGTAGATCATCCTCAGTGCTGATGATAGCAGCAGAACAGTAGTGCTGAGCTGCACCCACCCGCCGGGGGTTGCTCAACGTGTACCCTGTCCGACTAGGAAGCAGCAGAGCAGGGAAATACACACAGCATACGCAGGAAGCATCAGAGAATATGATGATAATGATGATGATGACCTGGACGACGACGACGACGACGACGAGGTGTTGCGGGGTCCGAGAGGGACGTCGTCGTCGCGTGGGCTTGCATCATGCGAGATTGTGATTCGCGGCAGGACACGACCTTTGCGTGTCCTTCTTCTTCTTCTTCTCGGGCATCTATCTGGAGCGTGAATCTCTGCTGCAGGTACCTGCTCTGGGGTTCTCTTCCACGATGATGAGTCCACCTGCTCGTGTGCTGTCCCGTCCCGTCTCGTTTCGTCTGTCACTCGCAAAAATAACAAGGACCTCGCAACGACGACGACGAGAGGAGATGAGGATTTCATAATTGAGACCGACCGCCGAGTTGCATGCTGGATGCGGGCGAATGAGCGAAGCACTTTCTATGCTGCTGATTAATTATGATGATGATAATAATAATAATACAGTCATGCGATGTCGGGTTTTCAAAAGGCCGCCTCGTCTCATGTGGTGCATGGTTCTTCAGATTGACACAGACGCCGTGAGCGGATTTCGTGTGGGCTTGGAAATGCCCGCAACAAAAAAATATCCTGTACAGCACCACAAGAGCTGAGTCACAAGTTCTTCTCTTCTTTCTTCGATGGTGTTCATGTTTTTCTTGCTCGTGCAGTACAGTAAGAAGATTTATTTCAAACTTAGATCGCGCATATTCTTCATGTTTTACAATTGAAAGGATAAAGTGCTATTTGCCAGGGCGTGCTGTTTTTAACTTCTCAAATGACTGCACTTGAAAGAAGAAAAAGATAATCACGTAACGGGATTACCCAGGTTAAAAATGCATCAGAGTATTATTCGCTAGCTGGACGAATGATTCATACATCAATGCGGATTTAGTCAATCGGAACTGCAAAACTAGCGTAGTCAGAATCGTCAAGATGCTTCCAACAGCATTCCATATCCGAACCATCATACGTGCACAAAGGAATGCGTCTGACCATTCACTGTAAGTCAGGAAACTTGCGTTGCAAAAAGCCTTCTTCGCCTAAACTACAGTAGAACCTCCAGCAGCCAATATACAGTATGTCACATTTGTGCCTGTCTGAATTCTCTTATTACACAGTAAGCAACGCATTGAAACCCTCGCTAACCCAAAGGCTTTCCCCCTCAAACCTCGTAAACCTGAAAATTAGAGACCTTTCGGCTATTATTTTATTGACAAACGAAAGAGAAAAGCAATACAAATTTAACTTGCTGCATTTTGGAAAGAAAGTGAAAGACTGATTTGCCAAGTGAATCCTTGTCTCAAGTTCAGCCTCCTTATTTCAAATGAAACAAGAAGCAATTTAATGCCCACAACATCAGCAATTACAATATAATGTGGATTCTTTGTTTCTTTCCCAAACAAAATCGCTTCCTTCCTCAAGTCTGAACCTCCGCCCAAACTTAATTATTTTTCCTGGTCCCTTGAAATTCGACTTGAATAGATTCAGCTGTATTTTCCTTTTTTTGCTGTTAGCTTTTTTATTCCAGCAATTGGATCAAGTGACCTAATGATATACTATAATTGCAACAAGAAAAGGACAATACTATTTAAAAAAAAAAACAATGGTCGTACGAATGATCGAGACCATCCGAGTCCTTCCGTGGAAGCCATTATTCTAACAACCTGAGCAATTTCGTCAACTGACAATGGGGGAAAAGTTTCGCAAGTAATTATTCTGATGACAGTTTTATAGGAATTCCTTGAGCAACGGTAATGAAATTTCCGGGATATTCATCACAAATTACGAGCACTGCATATTCTCACATTCATTAGTCGAATCTCGGTTTTGGAGAAAACCTGCTTTTACAATAGCGGTATCGGGTCATTTCCACGAGTTTTTTCTCTCTCATAACACACTACTGTACTTGTATGCAGTGAGTTCATTTCATGGAAGATTTCATGACTAATGAAACAGTAACGGTAAGTTTTCCTCCTCCTTGAATGCGTTCGAGAGAACTGGCAGTGATGGGAAAAGAAGGACACAAATGAATATTTTTGTCCATTTTATTGGTTATATACGCGCCTTGATTGCACATACGAGAGGGATATAACCGTATGTACTGTACTAATGTATAAAATAAATTACAGAAGTTCCAACGGTTCCTCCTGCTCGGGAAGACACGAATATAATTCGACAAATATTGCGCCGCCAAGACCATCCAGAACACTTGGCGAGAAGCACAAAAAATGAATATAAATTTTAAAATGAATAAAAAAAAACCCCATATAGTGGATGAACGCAGAATTGAATACTGTATATATATATAGACAAAGGGGAATTGAATTCGCTCCGGGAGTTCCGGACTCGTAATTAGCCTGGGAGGCAGGCCGGAGAAAAGAGCACGGACGGACGCGAGAGATTAATCCAGCTCGAGGAGAATTTGCATAATCATCGCCTGTGCTGCTGACGCAACGGGGTCCAAGGACTGGCATCGGGTTAAGAGCGCTTATCAAGGATGGAAATCCGTCGGGTCTCGCTTCCGGCAACAGCATGTGCAGCAAAAGCAACACAGCACAGCACCCACATTAAACCACTACTGTGCAGTACAGTACTGTACAGTATTCACCGGCATAAAGCAATTTAACGAGTGCTGAATGAATGCTGATGGATATTTCGCGGCATCGATCCGTGTGTGAAAGCTGCTCCTGATTCCATTCCTTCAACAACAACAACAACCAAATTCGATGCCAGTACTGTACACACGATCTTATTGTACACTAAGATTTGCTCTGCACGAAAATGTCAAGATTTTATTGCTTTTGGGTCGCACATGGTTCTATCGATTTCATGAAATAGGGTTTACCTATGACAAAGTTCTCTCTGACAAGACATTCTTTTCTGACCCCTTGACTTTCTTTGATCTCATCTGTTACAACAAAGTTGTTCTGGTCCGTGGAATGTCGTTGTAGAAAAAGGTCCACCCCCTTTTTTTCGCAATGAAAATAAAATAAAATACAGTACGACCAGAGTGATTTTTTGAGGCTCTCAGGCGATTTGGAGGATTTGACCCAAGATATCTCCGACCCCAGAGATTACGGCTTCTAAGCAATTCCAGATACTGTATCATTGCACAGAACAGTTCAGGCCTTTTCGATTCGATTATTTTCGCGATTTTTCAACTTCATGGAGACCTGTCATTAGAAAGAAAAAAAAGAGAGATTCTTTTTGGTTTTCCTGGTTTGCAAGCATTTTCTTAAAAAACCCGACCAGCTCCGGAGTTCGATTGTTGGGTTTCAGCTCGGTTTTCCGTTCGAAAAGGCCTATGGTGCCCATTCACCTCACGCAGGAATATCCCGCAAAAAAAATCCAGTTTCTAAAATTCTCAACATCCTACAGTGCAATACAGCAGTAGTGATATGTACTCTGTACAACCAATCTGCGTTTCTCGAAGCAAAATTGAACGATGTCTTCAGGATTACCTGCATGAAGAGAGGATATTTTGAATCTGTTTTCTTGGATGACAAACGATATGATTCTCTAGAAAATGACTACAGTACAATATATTGTATTAGGAAAATGGATTCCACGTAGAAACGTTTTTATGTTGTAAGTTGTAAGCAATCTCTTCGACAACCCACAAGTCCAGCATTCAGTTTACTGCCGGAAAACATCGATTGAAATGGGGCCCCGAGATACGGACACACAGTACAGTAATTGCTGCTTAATAACATTTTCCTTTAGACTTTAATTGGGATACATTTCATCTATTCGTTTCTCTGTTGGTCAAAAATTAGGGCAAATCCCCCAAAAGTTCAATTGAAAATATTTCTCACCTTCAAAATACAGAACTTTTCAGCTTCAAAATACAAAAATGGCAGTACAGAAAAACAGCACACATCATCGGATCTTTGGGCATGAAAAGAATGCGAAGCACAATCGCCATTTCTACCATTGAATTTTCATAGATTGCGGTTAGAACTCAATAAGAAATCAGGCTCAAATTGGCCTAGTTTTAAGTATGAATCGAAGTTATTTTCTCTCAACTTTTTTTTTTGTACAAGTGAAAAGGTTATTTTGTTCTGGAGGCATCAATATTTGTAAAAAGCACCGTCTAAAGAAATGTTGATAAAATGTCCATATATCTCGAGACATTGTCCAGATGTCATGGCAGATTCATTTTCGAGTTATCAAGTGTCCCAAAGTCGAATCGTCTGCATGTCGGGGACCCAATGCATTTCAAAATTGACCGGGCTTCGGTGGTTTTGCAATGTTCGCGTAGGAGTATAATGACCAGAAAGCCAAGGTCATCCATCCCGGAGCTGTTGTGCTAATGAAGCCTCGCGAAATGAGTTCGAATCCCTTCGGAAGGAGCGACTGATATTATCTCTGCTAATGGCAGAAATCGGGGAAAACGTGGGGAAATTGCATGTCAGAGCAGGGCTAATAAGCTGCGGAACGCAGCCAGCAGCAATTTTCTGCGATCATTTTCTCCCCAAAAAAGGCCGAAAGGAATACAAGTTCGTTTTCCGCGCAATTTCATGCGCATCTAATCTCAGTACATTTGCTTCTCATCCCGCTCATCGGAAAAGGAGCTTGAAATTCATCGCCTCGTTCGAAATCCGGTTTCGAGTGAAAAACAGTGCTACTCACAAGTTTCGAAACAATCATGCATGATGCCACCAATTCCGAGATTGATCATGGATTTCCAGTCCTTTCAAAACTCGGAACCGTACAATATCACTATAAAGAAACTGAACGACAACACCCTTACTCAGATGGTCGAACGCGAACGTTTTCCAATCTATCGCAAAATTATATTTCCACGATTTATTTTTAAAACGTATCAATAACAACAAGAAATTGTTTGCTCTTGCACTTTGTTCAGTCGTGCTTGAAAGTCAGTTTCAGAAGTCTCCTGAATGCTACACGATGCGATGATGAGAGACTGCTCTCGGTTATTTTCCATTATTTCCACAACTACATACCATGAAACCCAGGCACAGTATAATTTCTCATGATAATGTTATAAGAAGCCATTATTGATTCCACGGAATAACTGTAATGTAAATCTGCATAAAACTAGTGTACGATGAAGAGGGATTTGATGAAAGTTACATCAATTTCAGGGTTGGAAATATCTGTTTCTTGTAATTCAGCCTGAAATGTATTTGCAATTTTATAAGAAAATGTTCCTATGTCAAGTCAGTGTCCTCATGTCGGGCCTTTTTTTTTATTAATTTTTCATGATAAAATAAGTGTCCCTATGTCGTATTGTCCGAGGTCGAGTTCATCAAAGGTCTTTGACACATCCAACAACAGGAAGTGTGCTGTTATCCACATCATATACACGTGCAAATGGGACAATGAGCCTTTATTCGAAGGCGATCTTATTAATAAGAGCCTTACCCAACCACAACAATAATACTGTACAATATTTGATACCAAAACAGCAACAAAAAAAGGAATAAATGGCGCGTTTCACGGCTCATTGTTAACTCGACGTCTTCCTCACCCAAAATCATGCCCTCAACAATGAATTTCCCACAGCCTCGAGGAAAATCGTCCTCCCCGAAGGTAACACACACACGCTTCATGATGGGACCTTGGGAAAACACGCGAAACCTTGGAAATCGGGATAATGTGAAAGAAAAGAAAGAAAAAAGCCTGCGTGCGACATGAGTCAGACCGCGCTTTAAACAAACATCTGTCGAGGGGAGGGAAGACGTGACTCATACTTCACCTCAAATCTCCCGCAGGAAACACACGCATCCCAGAATATGCGGGTTCGAGTGGAACCCCGGGACACGGCCCGAGATTTATGAGCTACTAAATTCGAATCCTTCCGCAGCGGGTTGACAAAGTTTCCCGGGGATGAGGACGATGGACAAACGCTTCCCGCCATATGCACCTGCAGCAGTCTTCAACATACAAACACACACTCACAAGGTATAGGATGAAGAAGGACCATGCAGTGGCAAAAAATAAATAAACCCAGTAAAGCCACGACCGGGACAAAGGAGCGAATCTCAATTGTCTCGATCTCAATTGAGCGAACCTGTGTTCGAACTTGAGCCACTACCGTATGCAGGTATCCAATTGGAATAAGCTCTTTTGAACAAAATAAATCCGACGTGCGGACGATTCTACTTACCGACACTAACATAGCAAATTCTTTCCCGAAATCCAGACAGTGTTTTGGAATATAGACACTACTGCAGCGTTTCCGAAAGAAATTTTGATATTAAAAAAAAAATTGAAAATCCTTAGAAAATATCCAACACCCTATGGAGAAAAATTCCAATTACAATTCCCGTAGATTTACTCTAATTGATGATCCAAAACAAGCTGATTCTCAGCTCACTTTTCCTTCTCTGTTTACACAACCTGCGTACCGTATAGGAATCTGCGTGCTTTTTTTTAGACTCACTTTCATGCAAGAAAAGAGGGGCGATTCCGAGGGGGTTTTCTTTTTATCTGCACAGCAGATATTTTCTGCACCTAAAAAGCAGTTCCCAGTAATAAATTGAGTGATTAAATGTGTGTGTTCTCATTGGAGTCTATGGGGAAATGTGGTCCAACATGCAGATGTTCCAATTTAAGGATACAGTCCAAGAACGTCTTTATTTTGGGACTCCAGTTTATTTTTCATACACAGTTGCACACAGGAATGAATGCAATCTCGACGTTATATATAGCCACGAATTCAAAGTTTGTTTCATACGTTTTGAAGTCTCAATCAGGATCTTGAAAAGCCGGTAGCATATTTATTTGCATGTCATTCATGTATTTGGGACTTCAGAAGCAGGGATAGTTTGTAGTGCAGTTGTCTGAAGGTCTTCATGTCCAGAGCTGAAGGTCATGCAAGAGCTGGTGTGCAAATATGTCGCATTTCATTATTCAAAATATGCATGCTGTATCGAATTTGACAGAAATTATACTGAACAGCACTGACATGTCGGTTGATGAGGATGGTAATTGGACTGAAGACTACCGCAAATTCCCGTTGTTTATTTCTCTAGAATTCACGCTTATACTGATGCGAAGAATTCCTTTCCGGTTCTTTCCAGTACTGTGCACTATTTGCTATGCTTTTTTTCTCGTTTCTGTAGATGTGTTCAGTTTTGGGATACGCCCTTAGGAAACACAATCAAAGTGAGACCCGGAGATGCAGATGTAATTGGTGCATCAAGAGTGTCCTTAAATTGAAATGTCCCTAAGTTGAGTCTCATTTTCCTTTAGACTTTCATTATATAATTTTTAATTAGTGATTTATGTTCAAAATACTCACCATAATTCCATGAAAATAAAAGTTGTCTCCCAATTTAAACTGATCCCAATCAATATATTTCAACACAATATAGGCATTTGGGGAATTGAATACTAATACCTCTGTATCCAGTGCATAGAAATGTTGGCATTCTCTGTAAAAATAATATTCAAGTGAAAAAGAGAGAAGGAAGTCCCTCTTTGCTGGAGGTAATTTTTTTAATTAGCTAAATGGATGGTAAATAGGTGAAAGAAATGCCCAATAACTTTTCTTACATCAATTTTATGATTGGAAGTACTGTATCTGCTTCTTGTAATTTGGCCTGAAATGTATCCGCAATTTTATAACAAAATGTCCCTATGTCAAGTCAGTGTCCTCATGTTGGGCTTTTTTTTATTAATTTTTCATGATAAAATAAGTGCCCTTACGTTGAATTGTCCGAGGTCGATGTGTCCGCATGTGGGGGTCTCTTTTTAACTGTGTCCTGGGGTGAAAGGAAAATAAAAATTCCGTTTTTCTCTTTTTCATTTTGTCAAGGAAATGAATCCAGATCGGGAGAAAAAACCTCCATTTCCCATGAGAGTCAACAACACTGATGATGCCAGACTGCAGACCAACATCAGGGAGGATATGCCAGTCTTCGGGGTTCTCCGACCCGCGTCAACCATCAGCAGTCGTCTATTTGACACGCAAGCAAAGCAGGTGCATTCGCGAAAACAAAAAGGCAATTGGATCGCCGGGACACGAGGAGAAAACCCGAACAAAAGCGAAAAAGTAAAGAAGTAAATGGATCTCGAAAGAGGCGACGCCCCCGTTGTTTTTCCAGACTGAACACAGATCGCCTGTCTTCGATACCGAGGCTCCAGACGCCAACCCAGCAGACTTGGACGCAGTCATTAATCACGCCACCTTCAATTAATTGCGCACCAAATGCACGGAGGTGCCCTGGCTGCTTTCCACTTGACGATTCGAATCCTGCAGCAATGAGACCTCAAAACTTGATTCCCTTTTCCAGAAACCCCCTTTTTCCAGTTTACCATCAAGTCGAAAAACGAGTCAAATACTGTACTGTATCGTATTGTACTAATGTACTGTACTTGCTGACCCGCAATCCAATTCCAAAAAGCACCCCGAAAAACCAGATGAGCTCTAGTACTGTATACGAGTATACCCGTATTTATTTGAGAACCCCACACACCCTAATGTGAGAAGCATATACAGTACAGTACCAGGGTTTTCCAGGCAGAATCTTCGATAAAATTGTATCCTTAAGCAAGACATGCACTCCGTTCTTAGTGACTCATCTAAAGCAGCATTACAAAAGTTAATTTGAATTTAGACAGGAATTAAGCCGGATTTCAACTGACTCTCAACTTTCGTTTCCATAAAACAATGTCTTTCTATTAAAATGCATCAACAATTTCCCATTTGAATCCAATACAGTCTTAGAATCACACCTGAAACTTCCAAAACTTATTGAAAAATTCACTCCCACCAATGATGCACAGCCCATTTCTTCTTCACATTTCAAGAAAAAAATAAAAAAATGAGTGAGCTCGGTACTGGAGTGAACATATTGCAGAATCCAAAAGCGAATGGGGTTGCTGAGAATAATTTCGTACAAAACAGAAGCGAGAACTGTATAGTTCACCACTGTAGCAGGTGCTTTTCATAGATTTTACTCAAATCAGAATAAATCCCTCAATATTGTACTGGACGAAGTATAGAAGAATTTGATGCGCTTCGAGGAATAAAAGCTCTCACTTACGAAATAACTTTTCTGGACACCCCGAACAACACCCAGCCCCTGATGATGCAAAACGCGAGTGATGAATTATGCATGATACGGCGTCGTTGTTCAAATTCGAAGATCCTAAAAAACACGTGTCAGGACTTGGAACAAACCTCCCGACATTCTTCACGTGGATGCAGCTATAGGTCTATAGTTTTGGCTGCCAAAAATGGTCGTGATGAACTTTGACTGCTGCTGGAATAGCTTTGATTCCAGAAACAAGACAAGGCAGAAGAAGAGGAACCGATCCCAATGGCATTCTAGTGTTGTTCAGTCACAACCTTCCAACCGAAAGGTAGAATTTGTCACGGAGAAAAAACATGTGTTTCGGTGACCTGAAAACTTTCTCGAGTTCAGTACATATACACATAGGGCAGCAGTACTACGTAAACGTGGGGATAACCAAATCGGGAATCTTTCATGTCCAACACTGAATGTAACCACCCCCCCCCCCCCCACTTCCAAAATGTCCTCCTACAATGAATGACACAGGGTTCACTTGGATTTATTCCTCGTTCGGGGCAAAGGTCAGTTGAGCTAAGATGATTAATAATCAGCTCGATTGCGTTTCTATTCTGTTGTCTGACACTCAGTGAGGTTTTTGGAGAAATGGAAACGCAAAAAATTGTCACACCTGTGCATCTAATTTTTTTTTCTGAACCACCTCGTCATTGGATCACTCATATTTTCCTGCAATGCATCACAATGCGACTGAATCAAATTTCACACTTCAGAGCACATTTTCTCATTAATATGACGAATGAGCTGGCCCAGAATTCGATGCGCCGGCATATTCCTTCTTTCATTGCAAAAAAAGAACCAGGATTACGTTATGCATGTGAATCATCGTGAAGTTGACAATGAATGAGAGAATTTCAATGTCTACTGATTATCTCCATTCATTAAATGAGAATCTTTCACAGGACACGTGATGCATGAACAAAATACTTAGCCCGCATAATTCAACGTCGGGTTCGCATAAACATAAACGCAAGAACCCAGAATGAAAACGAATGGAAAATAAATGAATGAAGCTCAAGTGGAAAATATTGTAATATGGTACTGCATTGTGCTGTACTGAATAGAACGCATATCGAGCATCAATATTTCAAATAGAAAGAATTTGCTTCGTGAAGGTGATACAGTACAATATATTGTCAAAATTAATTTCTCTTCCGATTAAAAAACAAAAAAACGCGTTCCTCACTTCAGTATGTGTATAAGTGCAGTATATACGAGAGTGGTGGAATACGCAGGAAAAGCAAGCAACACATACACAAGCAGCTCGTGAGATGACAAACAGGTCGTGTTGCGAACAAGGACTTACACGTCAGCGTAGAATATAAGAGACCGGTAATAATGAGTAAAGCACCCTTAGCTGTTTGAGTCGACGACGACATCGTCACGTTTTAAAAAGAGACAAGGGAAGGAATGAATCCGAATCAATATCGTCAATGCTGCGGACCGTGTTAACATCGCTGCTTGACCTCGACCAAACTTCAAATTAACCACTAATTGGTTCAACTCTCGTAGAAATTAATTTTTTTTTTCGTCTTCCTTCCTCATTTCAATTCCGAGCTGCAGGTGTGTGATATCGGGATCAAGACATGGAGAATCCGCGTAATGCCTCAAAAAGGTTTTCTGACAAAAAGTATGTTTGCATTCTTCTTGTGTTCGTTTTATCGAGTTGAACGGAAGGAGGAAAAAGCATAGTCAAAATTTTTGATTCAAAAAGCAAGAAAGGTTGAGCTGCAGTCTTTGTTTGTTATTTTGATTTTTTTTTGCAATCCATCTGGTAACCAAAATGTTTCGTCTATACAGTAATAAATTATATTGCAATCAAGAGTCAATCCACAAATTGAAATAGCTTCGCGAAAATACGATCAACTTCAATCCATATGGAAACCGTTCTTCTTGAAATTACGGGAATGTTTCGTGTTCAGTGACTGACTATACATCTCCAAAATGAATAATGATCACAGGATGTATAGGTAGCAGATGACGAATGAAATCCATTTTATTCGTCCCGAATGCAACGGTTTTATCGTTGGAAAAGAAAGAAAAAGTGAGACCCCGAGATGCGGACAAGATTGGTGCTCGGCTCGTGTCCCTATGTTATTGGAATGTCTGCATCTCAGATCACGTTTTCCCTTGACTTCAATGGGTATGCATTTAATTGGTTCTCCTGTTAACAAACAATGGGGAAAAAGTCCCTCAAAAATTTAAAAAAATTTTTTTTCTCAATTTCAAGACACAAAAAGTGACAGTGCAGAAGAAACACAACAGGGCATGTCATCTTTCGGCATTACGAATTTTAGTAAATTTACACAAGGATATTCATTTTCAGTCTTGTGGAAGGACGAAAAAGGTAAATTTGTTCAAGATATATAATATTTCGAAAACATTTGCTCATTGATATTGTATATAAATACTGTATTTGTAGAATGTCCACATCTCAAGACGTTGTATGGATGTTAAGGCAGTTTTCTTTTTTTTTAGTTATCAAGTGTCCCTATAAAGAGTCGAATCATCCGCACGTTGGGGGTCCCACTTTTACAATACAAAAGCTTCAGAATCAGCAAATGTTCCCTTCTCAGGAAATGAAGAACAGGAAGAAATTCTGTACTGTATTCACCGTTAGCATATACGTACATACAGTATCGGGTTGTTCAAAGTGATCCGCATAAAATGCCCACCCAAAAAAGAAAAGAAAAAGGAAATTTGAAACATCTGGCACGTATCGCTCAAGACGATGAGATGAGCAGCCAGGGTATGTACAGTGATGTACACTGTAATCACGACGACGACGACGATCCAGCAGACAGACACTGTGCAAGTACAGACCTGACGCATAGAAGTACTCTATCCGTGTATACGGACTGGACTCGGCCGAGAATGGATTTGTCTTCCCTGGACAGCGAGGACCAAGTAAGTTTCAGACCCAGTACCCACTTTACCCTCCGGAGCGATGGATAAGCAAGCCATCCTGCTCAATCATGTCAGTCGACGATGATCGACGGCTCTGTCACACGGGGCTCAGTGGGACTGACATAAAAGGATACGGGACCCGGTGTCCGGCCCCCAGGCAAAGGGCGCCAGTAATTAGCTTCTGGGAACTCGGGGAGGGGGACCATCACGAGACACGCGTCAACAGCACTCCAGGAATTCCAGCTTCCTGTCGTAATATATGCACGTATACTTGCATGTACGCATAGGCACATTCCCCCACATACAATTATGGTGCCAGTACAGTAATAGGTGTCCACTTGAACAAGTTCCCACATGTGACGCATGAAAAAAAAGGGGGGAGGGAGAGGGGTAAACCTAACTATTCCCACTTGGGCGCAACCCATGGTTATTTCTAGGGTAGGCATGACTGTAAAAAAAAAAAATATATATATAAATTTATATTTTTCATAATACTGCCTGATGGTAAGTGAGACATTTCCAGTTACAGCTGGAGTTCTCCACAAATTTCACAAAGTGATGAACATTTTCCAGGTATATGAAATAAAATGCACAAAAGATTTTCAATTTCAATTTTTAGTGTTCATAACGTGGGAAACGATTTCAAATCTTGTTTGATTCTCCCAAAGATTTGAAAAGTTCGGGAAAAGCACATACATCAACTTGAAGTGCATTGAGAGGCACAATAAGGTACCAGAGTACTCCATATACCAAGTAAAACAAACCCGCAAGTAAGGCGGACACCTCAATTTTCAACACAAAACTTGGCTGAAATCGTAACCCCCAGTAAGAGGCACGCCCACTTATTATCATGACTGAAAAACTGCAAAATTAAAAAATTAAACTCTTTTGAAAGGTTCCCAATTCTGTAAATTTCAAGGTGACGTGCACCTAACCTTGGAACACGTTTTGAAAACGTTATCCCCACCCATGATGCGCTCCCACATTTTGTTCTTGCAGTTTTGAGAAAAAAAAAGGTGCATATGGTAGGTAAATTTGGTATGTCAAATGTGCGCTAGGGTTTTACGAGCGAAAACTACGATGAAATTGTATCTTCCATTGTAAGAAATGCACCCCATCTTAGTAACCCTTAACCTGGAATCTTTCAGAAAGGAAAAGCATCCAAATTTGTATTTGCACATGAACTGAACCTGAATGCAACTAATTTTCAATAATTTCCAAAAGAAAAAAATATTTGCCCAAAACGTTCCATTGAAATCGGAAATAAATTATTCACCTGAACCTCTAAAAATATTCAAAGCAAGTATATAACTGCTCATGATGCATGCCCGATTTTTCCTTTATATTTTGAATTTTTAAAAAACTGCGCGCATATTACGAAAAAAATACGGCATGTTACACATGAAAGAGGGATGCCAATAACTGCACAGAATAGAAACCGCTCTTTCTCTCTTTCTCGCTGGATGAAAGCAATGAGCATTTCGTTACCTCACTCACGAGAAAGAAGCAAACCTTGAAATCATTCCCAAGCCACAGCAGACACGCGGACACCACATAAGCGTTTGTGGTCGAGGTAGGTTGAAGCACGTTCGCTCTGCACAACGCAACAATAGCCGGTGCGTAAAATCCGTGAGATTACAATGAATCGTATTTATGCTATCCTGATGGCCCCAATTCGAGACTTCAATAGAAATTCAACTTGATTGCTCCCTATTATATGCAGCCTCATCACGAGAGGCATTCGGCATTTGCTGGTTCTCATCATCGGCGGCAAGCGATCTATAAAAACCCCGCTTCATACTGTAATTTCATTGTCGAAAGAACGAGAGGATGAGAACGCGTGATACTGTACTGTACAAGAAAATCCTCAGCATGTCCCGATTTTCGTGCGAATGCCTTCCGCGTACCGTACATTTAACCTTGGGGCAAATCAAGTCATGCGGGACTTGGAAAGAAGCCTCCAGAAAATCAAATAAGGATCGCGAGACGAGGGAATGAAGATGGAAGAGCTCTCAAAAGCGTTCCAAATGTTGACTCGATCAGCGCGCATCGTGTGCTTCCCTTCGCCGCACACACGGTCGCAGCAATAATGAACATGTCATTGACAAAATAGAAGAAGAAGAAGAAGAATAAAAACTTGGGAAAATAAAATAAAACATGTCTCTTCTCTCTCTCGGGGTCGTAAAGGCGACAGGATCGCACGGAAAAGGAGACAGTCTCGTGGGTGTTCTCGTGCACATGATGGACGAGATCGCCGCTTCATATCCGCACGCTGCAATAACAATAATGATAATAATAATACTGTACGATAATAAGGACGAGTCTCCAGCTGATCGGTTCGGACCTTTGAAATGCACACTCGCGTATGCTTCACACGCGTGGCTCCATATTGTCAGCACTTATATTTGATGCAGCAGTTCCGAGTTACGAAACGCCTGAAATATTACTGCTGGGCACTCATATTTCAAGAAAGACGCGTGGTCTTTCAGAATCAAGTGCTACAATGCTACAGCCATGAGGTCAAATAAGGAAGGGACGATTAATTATTTCCCCTCATTGCTGCTGAGTGTCCCCAGCCTTTTTTTTTTTTTATCCAATCCATGGAACAAGTAAACGAATGATAATTGTAAGGAAGACACGCAGGTTATCCCGCCGTTTCATTTCTTGCCAACAAACTACTGTATCAAGAGTAAAGCTTACTGTACAGTTTACGAAAAAAAAGACCATCAAATACTCCCTTACGGTTCATTCCTTAATTGTCAAACGAAGGGAGTAAAGCTAGAAGCCATGCAATGGCATTCTTCCTGCTGGCCGGGATCCATACAGAGAGCTACATTCAACGTCCGGACAAATACATTACAGTGTTTCAAGTATTGTATATATATATATATAGGTCAAAATCTGAGTTGAATGAAGAAACGGGTCACAAAGTTGAAAAGTCGCATTCCTCGCTTCTTCAAAACCCTCACACTTGGCTCGCTCAAGGTGAACCAGTGGCTCCAATATATATATATATATATATACTGATGATGCAGGAATAACGATGCAGAACAAAACAACCGAGTTGTTTGTCGAAACGAGAGAGAGAGAGACAGCGTGAAGTCAGTCAGTGATGACTCAGTCATCAGACACTCATTCCGCAGGCAAACGAGCGAGAGACGCGTTTCTTATTCTCCGACAAGAGCCAGGGATCACGACCAGCTCGGCGTTGAATTATGCAAATCCCCTCATCGCGACCACGGGTTTCTGTCGCAGCGGGGTTTCGTTGGCGACATGATTGAAACGTTCCAGGCAATGCTCGGCTTGCACAGAGGTCGGGTCTCTGGTGTGTGTTACATACACGCTGGTGCGCATATACCACACAATTACGGCATTGTTACTCTCCTGCCATATCCCGAAACGTATACTGCTGTACAGTATATGGTGTACCCACCGTGCATCAGCATAGAGTACACTTGATGAATAAGGCACGAGAATCGTGGTACGGTTCAAACCCGAAATACGGAGCCCCAAGATGTGGAGCTCGGAACTTGTAGATCTCAATGTTAAAGCCTGCACTGGTATTTTGGATCACATTTTGCCATCGCTATAGAGTTCATTGGAAGCATATCTAATTATACGGTAGTTCTCTTATATTCATCGAAAATTGATTTTAAAAAACCCGAAAAACGATTAAAAATTGTTTTTTTTTTAACTGCAAGATTCAGAAAATCCCTCTGCAGAAGAAAATCACACAGAATCTGATACAGTATTTTCAAACCAGAAGGAGCTCAATTAGCGAAGAACAACAACAGCTGTCTAACTATACTGTGCATGGATCCTGGAGTAGAATAATCTGAAAGAAGCACAGATAATCCTGGTCTTAATTATGGATTGGATTAAAAAAAAATCAACATGAACGATACTCACTTTATTCAGAGTATACCAAAGTTTAAATGAATGAAAATATTCCAATTTTTATAGAAATGTTGGGAAACTGTCCATGCCTCGAGGCATCGTACATTCGTATCGTCCCCAAGTCGAAACGTTTGTACATGTCAGGGTCACACTGTATTCCACGCTTCTTTTTTCACGCTTCTACAGAGAGTTATACTCAACTCGTACCGAACGTTACTCGCATTGCTGTTAACTCTAATCGTTCCATTTTTAAGCCTGGGCTGGTTTGCTTTTGTTTCATGATTGGAGTGATTCCCTTTTTTCAGATACGAACGCAAAGAAAATGAGATCATGAACATGGCTTGGGAATTTGGGTATGGACGGAACCATTGAAATCCCGTTGAAATGTCATGGAAAGCATGGGATTACCTTCAAGAACAGGAAAAACTCATAGGAGAAAAAAATAAAAGTTCTGCGCAATCAAGAAATTTCAACATCATTGATGTCGTCTCCATCTGGAACGAAATAATGCAGACTTACATGTTTTGCTTTTTTTGTTTGTTTCTGATGTCCATCACTTTCACGCAGTACAGCAGAGCCTGTAATACAATCACACATCGGAGCCGAGACTAACTAGTCCATCCTGCGAGGAATACGTGATGCGACACGTTTTTTTTCATCTTTTTTTTTTCTTTTTTATCCGGGGCATCGCTATTGAGAAACTGTCACCTTCATACACGTCACACAGTTCGCATCTCCATTCCATCAGTTCCACATTTTTCCGCAACCTTGGAGGCATGCAAGCGGTCATGCGGACCCGCACAGGGAACCCGGACGGACGGGTACTCATTTTAACGATCCCGACGGAGGGTCCCCATGAAGACAGAGTACCTGTCCGTTGGCAACTTTCGGGAAACTTTTGGTTGCGAGACACGTTTCCCATTATCCTCGATCTATTAATGAATTTCACGATTCGAACCAGTACCTCAAAAATTATAATTCGATTCATTCCGTGAATTACCAAAGTACAGGTTGACTCTCCCTCTGGACACAATTCGAAGGACCAGAATATAATTTTTTTTCTAGAGAGAATTCCGTTCTGGAGAATCCCTCTATATAACATGGGAAGAAAACCCTTTTATGGTGCCAGAAAAAAAATCGTCATTCAGAGAAAATCGTCACTAAGAACATCATTGTAGAGAGAGTCCATCTGCACGATAGTACAGTATAGAAAGATCACCTCCACAAATTACAGTACATTAGAGTACTGCTGTCCGGTGCGCCACCTACAGAATAAAACATTGACTATCGTTCCTTCGTCGATTCTACTGTACTTTTGTACGCCGGGGCACTTCTCAGCTTCTCACCACCCGGTACCGCTTATTTTCGTCATGCACTTCTTAAACAGTACGTCGACTAAGTAACAAAACCTGACCAACAACTCTCACTTGAACTAAGTCATCGACGCATAAAAAATGAAATAAAAATGTAGGCAAATTCCCAAAATGACAAGGATAAATAAGGAATTCAGGAACACCCAGTATTGAATAAAGTGAAACGTACTCAATGACCTGCATTCTACTTTTTTCTCGACGCAATGCAGGAAAAACTGTTTGATAATAAGCCAAAAATTCGGACCATGGTCTGGAATGGCACTGTGGCGCCTCAAGAATGCCTCGCCAGAACGAAGCCCGCTCTTATACGGACAACATTCTCAGCACATTGCTCAGAACCCAGATTTGTCTTTTTTTCATGAGAAGTATCCCAGTAATGGCAGCCAGCCTGGGTGCCGAGGGAAAAAATTGATGCAAGAAAAGAAATTGAAGAACTCGAATATGCGTTATCCAGAACGTCGCAATTTCACTGCTGACCCCAAGCCTTTCCTCAAAAAGTATTTCAAGTATTGCATTTCAAGAACGGAGTCGAAAAGTGGGGCAATAAAATTCCTGCTGTTCACTTCGAAAAACCCCTACCAAAGTTCCGGGAAATGAAGAACGCTCTTTCTTTTCTTAAACCAACAGGGTGGTGAAGTACTGTGCATTGCTCATGTACGAAACTTATATTTCACGCGGGGATTCTCTGAAAAAGAATGCAAGCACAGAAATACAGCAACTCACGCATCATCGTTCCCACGCCACTGCAGAGGATCTGCTCGGAAAATGATTTCGAACCAACCCCAGCAAAGAGATGACAAGTGTAAAGAGCAAATGACCTTTTCGCCAATTTAGTTAATCTTTATGTTAGCATCACATTACAGCATCGCTCGCAGAAATAATCTACCCAAAAAGCACCTCCATCTGAACTGTTTTCACAATAGTGCATCAGTGGCTTTGACGTAACAGCGTCATTCAAGAAAATGGCTCACTTCGTTTTCGAAGTGTACCGTAAATAAGCAACGGAAAAGTCTGACGCATAAATTCATCGCCAAGAATTTCCCAGTTACAGGGACTTGGAAAATCAGACGCATTTTGTGATATAAACTCGGTATCAGTTGTACCTTTGCTCAGATAAAATGTAAAGGAAGGATTTTCATCACCAATGAAAAATATTGCCTGTATTTTCTGAATTAGTGCCCACAGAAATCCACGATTTTAATTATCCAAGAACTGTAATACGAACTGCATAAAAAAAATATTAGCAAATATGAGTAACCCTTTGATGTGGTGACAAACTGCCACGCAGCTGTTGAGCAAATGAATGCATTGCAAATGCTTTTGGATAAATTAAAAAAAAACTAAAATAAAAATACAATGCAACAAATATCATACAAAGAAGAATCTAGGCGACAAAATCACCGACATTTTCCTGTGCTGCGATTTCATAGATACTGTATGATCAAAAATAGGAAATTGTCGATGAGCTATTGCCTTTGATGGCGAGTTTTCACAGTGCAACTTGCCCCGTAACTGTTCGACAACAAAATTATTTCATGGTCATCATCGAAACATGGCTCAAAATGCTCATTATTGATCTGAACTCTCACTTTACGCAGCAAGAAGATATAAACCGAGTTACAGACAAACGAAAAATAAATTTGACAACAAACAAAAAATGATACAGGAAAAGGATTCGACCTTGCAGCAATCTCGTAGCCAGCCAAGTTTTCCCATCAATAAAGTGAGAATAAAACTAAATGATAATGAATGAATGAATAAATAAAAACGAGCAGCGAATCCCCCCCGGTCCAGGCTACACGAGAGTCATTACAATCCCATTTATCGACTCGCCGTTGATGAAGACATTCATTCGATCCAGGAGGGCGATTTGGCCTTAAAAAAGCCGCGACCGTCAGCAATAGAGACGCCAGTGATGAATGAACGAACGAACCAACGAACGAACGAGCGGACGGACCCGGGTGCTGGAGGCGGGTTCCGAAACCCAGCAAGCGGGTTGCCTGCATGCAAAGCGACCCGGGCAGTTTCACCAGCAGCTGCTGTTACTGCTGCGTGCACGGGTTGCCTCTTTCTTTTTTCTTCCTTTTTTTTTATTTTTTCCTGGCGTTAATACTCAGACCCACAAAGGTCAACGGAAAATACAGCATCCACTTCTTCCACGGTGCTCTGCTCTAGCTTCTCGATCTCCCTTTTATTCCCTCATCCGCGAATGTCGGAAACTGATGCCGAGGCTCATGATGATGATACAAACACCGACTTTCCCGACTCAAGGCAATCGACGAGCAAATCCATGAGGTGTACTTCGAACATCAAATCAATAAGAGATCGGAACTCGTAGTGAACCTGTTGCGGATTGCCAGAAAGTACTTTGGTATATATCTCATTGGTATCCATTTTGGAGAGAAACATGAAAGAATATTAGTAAAGATGGAGTAACTTATTTTTCTCTCTTTCTCTCGCGTCTTTCTCTGGATCGCAAAAGAGGAAGAGAGAGAGAGAGAGAGAGATTGCTGTAGAGACTTGACCTTTCTGGGTTGTTTGTTTTCTGCCCTATTTGGCATGATATTCTTTCATGCTTACCTCCATCTTCAAGAGCAAAAGCTAATAATTAGGTCCGAATATTTTATGCAATCGAAGAAATGGTTTCATTTCAAGTTTTACTATAAGATAAACTGGAAAGGAAAAACTACCGTATAACAAATTGAACTCTTTCACCTATCCAACAAAAACATTCCAAATTTTTTTACGCTTTCAAATGTGTAACTGCTTTCTCGTGTGCTTGTTTGTCATTGTCCTCAACAGAACATCTTTCTTCTTGCATAAAGTGAGTATTCAGTTCGACAAAGTGCCAATGACCATTCAAACAGAAAATTAACCTTTTGCACTGAACTGCACAGGAGGTATACCTTGCAATTTTACCGTAATCCATTGTCTGGCTAAGGTCAAATTGTGAAGCATTCGGATTGCAAGTCAATGTCAAATGACATGTTTTCTACATCAAATTTTACACTTTGATTCTATCAGCAGGTTGACGTGTGATGAGGCAGAGGTTGAATTGCAAGTCAACCTCCCACCAAATTCAACCATCAAATTATGGGACAGTCAAATTGAGGGACATCAAATTGCAAGGTACCACGTGTACTTATCTTCAGGAACACTGCAAAAATTCTGTGTCAGCAAACAGAACAATCATAGACCATGGAAAAAGAAGTTGTTTTGATCCTCAAAAAACAGTTTTTCGTGAAATCTGTTGTTCATCATTTTGAATATTTAAAAACAGGAGGTGGCACTTGATGTTGCACTATTGCAAACTGATGAGAGTCTTGACATCAAGAAGTGCTGCATGGCAAAAAACCACGAATTCGTAATGGACAAAATTCTAGCAAGCTATAATCAAAACTCACAAGAGGAATAGGTAGACAGAGAGAGAGAGAGAGACAGGGACAAAAAAATGATGAAAAGAAAGAAAGAAGGAAAGAAGTGAAGCAGTTGTCTCATTACAGCTCTGGAATGGAGCCATTAAGAACGCGCTGATGGTATCGCAAAACCCACCTGAGCAGGACCTTAAGGTCTCGTCCCTTCGGAAGCGTCGAATAAGAAAAAGCTGTCGTTGGAAAAATGCCACTCGATCGGAGGCAGAGAGAGAGAGAGAGAGAAAATAGTCTGAGTAAGCAGCAGCTATTATATACTGTACACAGGATCAGACCGGGCCAACCCTGCATCCCGACTTATTTTTCAGTCAACGGAGTGACGAAGATAATCTCTCAAGGTGATCCACGCGACGATGGTAAACCCACGCGACTCGTGTGCTGTGGACCAAGCAGACACACGACCAATCCCAAATCATCATCCGTTATACCGTACACTCGTACAGCATATACGTGCTACCCGAGGAAGCTGAGTTAAAAGTTCACTTGAGCTCGTATAGAGAAAGTCGAGTTTAACCCGACTGCTGTGCAATAACGGAAATCATCGTCGTTTATCCCCATCACGAAAAATAAAGAGCTGCAACTCACGTGTTCGAAATCAAGAAAAGGACGCATATATAGTTGCATCGACGAGGGACGCTTTTACTCAAGCGGGATTTGCAGAAGGAATTATGCATGCTCTATGATGTTGATGATGCGAGGAAAGAACAAACGCAATGGGTTTCTGACGTTGATTACGTAATGCTATTCAAAGTCTATATAGACTGAGTAACCATATCATGAGTACAGTAGCGTAATTTTCCCAATACCCTGCAGACTATTTCTGTTGTTCGACGGGCGTTAGATCTTAGATGAGCTACGGAAGTTCGATCCATGCAAATTAGTCGGTCCAACCGCTGTAAATCAGAATGCATTTTTGTCCTATAATAGAAGTTGGGACAGTAGGAAAACGAAACAGTGGTTATTTTACAAACCTCATACACAATTCGACATTGGAATGGATGTACTATATATGATCAATATGATTTTAGTTTGCGTGTT
Organism: Notodromas monacha; assembly: GCA_905338405.1. Classification (NCBI taxonomy): domain Eukaryota; kingdom Metazoa; phylum Arthropoda; class Ostracoda; order Podocopida; family Cyprididae; genus Notodromas; species Notodromas monacha. Next base: position 90,528 of record CAJPEX010000611.1, read on the forward strand.
TTAGACGATTTTTAGATGGTTACGGTTGACGCACATTCATTTTCACCTGACGATCAAAATCCATTTTCTCCCCTCATTGTTCATTTGAATCTAACACAAATTCCCCTTATACTCGAAGCTTCAACTGTTCGCTTTCTTACACTAAATCGTTTTCAATTTCATTCACATTACAGTGCAGTAAATTTTCCGAGGAAACACTCATCGTGATCTTCTTTGGCATAGCATCGATTTGCGATCCACTGAATGTGAGTTTTGTTCATTTGCAGTACAGCTTTAGGAACATGCGGATGGATCGCCGTTCTCCAAAATCTTTTTTTTTTTTCCCGGCACTCTTGCTCACTGAAAAACGATTCCGACGACATTTATTTCGGCCATCTCATCACTGATGAATTACTGTATATATATGTTATAAAATTTGAGGGCATGCTCCAATGAAGTTCTCCCTACTGCAACA
>CAJPEX010000612.1:0-90955 GCA_905338405.1 Notodromas monacha
AGAAAATACTCGCACGAACTTCCTTTATCGAGTGCATCTGTATTTATTGGACATCATGGAGACGCCATGACGACCATTGGGGCATTGCTTGCGTCGTCCGGAATAAGTCACGCAGTTGTGCTCAAAAACCAAACGCCAAACTGTTGCTACGGCAGCAAAGGACGGAAACAAAAGCGAACTTTTTCCACAATCCGACTCGCAATATACTCTATATACAAGCACAGTACACCAACAAGGCAGGGGGTCAGTGTCGACTTCATGTGAGCGTGTGCGTGTCAAAGTCGACTTTGACCATGGGAACAAGTATCATGACTCGCGAGGACTGGGATTCCGGAAACTAGACACCGGAAGGAAAGACGATTCTCGACCGGGTTTTTCCGGTTGAATCCGGATCATGGCGATCGACTTGAATAACGACCACGCCGCACAGAGAAAGAAGGCGAAAAGGAACGAGGAACCGGCGCCGTTTTGGAAACTGTGTCTCCGGTTCGCGTTCTCGCACGTGGGACTGTTCCTGCTTGTTGGGGCTTACGCCACCTTAGGTAAGCAAGAAATGGAAAACATTTTCAATCCAATAAATCAAGGCAAAATGAAAGAAGCTACAGATGGAATCCCCATCTATATACAACTAAATTCAACGAGTAAAAAATAATTGTTCAAGACAGAACGATTTTTTATCGTCTCAGAGAACCCCTATAACATACGGATAGAATCCTATGGGACCTAAAAAAATCGTTATACAGAGAATATTGTTGTAGTCTTGTAGACAAGATCGTTGTAGAGGGAGTCCACCAGTATAATCGTGCATCAATAACATGACGCAATTTTCATGTAATAAAATTTGAAGCATCGTGAAAAAAGTGGTTGATGATTTTACAATCAACTTCTTGATCAACGGACCAACTGACCAAAAGGTTGGACGGAAAAACCTTAATCTCTCCAATCTATCCTTTGTTTATCTTACGCAACAACATAATAAAATTGAGGTATCGTGAAAAAAGCGGTTGATGATTTTACAATCAACTTCTTGGTCACTTGACCAACTAACCAAAATGTTGGACGGAGAAATCTTCATCTTTCCAATTTATCCTTTCTGTTTATCTTACACGTTAACAATCGATTTCTGAACTCACCCCAATGCGCAGAAAATTTGTTTAGCAATCAAATCTAGCTACCAATTTTGATACGGTTATGTTCACTAAAAAAATGCGCCTCTCGGATAAAAAAAAAAGCATTCCAACATTGCTTCTGCTGGGCTTTCTAATCCAAACTTGGAAATATAGAATAGAATTTGCACAAATTGCATCCATGTCCAGCCAACACATTTCATGAACACATTCGTCTTCCGAATAAATCCCGAAGATTTTATTCAGAATCAAAAATGTAACCTGGAGCCTAAATTTTCCGCTGACATTGCTAGATTTTACCCAAAAGAAAACCGTTTTTTTATCAATCAACGACAAAAAACAGTATTCCTAGATAGGATTACAGATTATATTTTTTAATCCGATCAAAACACGAAAGAAATAAAATCTGACGCGTACTCAATCCGTGAATCTTCGCAATTGCAATTTTTTTCTTCCAAACACTCCAAATTAGTATTGGAGATTTCAGCTGTAAACTCTCAGCCTTGTTTTGTTCAATAAACTATATTACAGCATTCGAATGTTGAAACCAATTGGAAACATGTAGAGTACAGTATTTCCAACTACTGTACATCCAGAATCGACTTTGTCATTTAGCTGAATTTGGAAACTGGTTGAGTGATCGAAGTAAGACGATTATCCCTTTATCCTGCCACGCATTAGGTCATCTTCGAGTGAATGCTATACCGTTTATGCCAAGATATTTTTCGCCATCATAATTCCAACGGATCCCCCACGATTATACGAAACTTTTAATTAACTTCGTGTATTAATATAGGGGCTTATTTGTTCATTTCCTTGGAATTGCCTTTCGAGGAATATCGGTACGAAGTGAAGAAGGTCAAGGCTCAGGATGTGGACGATTCCATCAGATTCCTCGCTGATCACTTTGAATATTTCAACAAGCAAAACTTGACTTCGCCTGAATGGAAGACCAAAGTATGATGCACAGTTTCTTGTTGATGCATTTCGATTATCAAAATTCCGATTTAAATGCGATTCCGTGTTACTTAATGGGAACAACAGCAGCAACATATTCAATTTGCTGACAAGTGAATTTTGTCGGAAATTTAATCGTGAAAGCTATATTCAATCAAAATTATTATTTGCCACGCGGAAAATATAGCGACAGCTAATGACGTTTTCTCATCAAGGTCATCAATGATTTGACGAGGCTGAAGAAGTACATCGTGTCACTCGTCGACGAATATCAATACGACGGTGATGTCGAGGGCTGGACCTACTCGTGGACCTTTGGAAAGGCTTTGCTGTTCACCATATCCATCATGACCACCATTGGTACCGTACCACAATTTATACTGCATTAAATTTGTGCTTTTCATCAACACCCTCCACTCGAATCATGTACAGTACGCTCATCACCATACACCAGCTGCTTTTCCGAGTACCGTGCATAATTGCACACTACTGCCATCTAGACGCAGTCCATCTTTCTGATAAGCCCAATAGATGTGGCTGCTGTGCCTGTAACGCGCCAGCCAAGTTCCTTATCGTAGCTAGATGTCACTAGCAGCCACAATTTTTCTCAGTTTTAAAAAACGTAAGACGTCGAACATCGCGAAAGTTCCACCTGCTTCACTTTCAACAGTTGTGTAATGAAACATTCTTAACGCAATAACTTTCCCGTTGAAGTTGCATCAGCTGGAGACCAGGAATAATTTTCATATTTAAATCATCTTTCGAGGGTACAGTGCAAGTTTTCCCACACAGCTCCTACACTATAGTTATTTCTGGTGAAATGCACAGAGATGTGACTGGGCCACACAACTGGGCATGCTCTCTTCCATGTGTGATCTGATTAAAATTTTAACATATAATAAAATCTGACCAATGCCCAGGTGTGGCTGGGCACCCCCAGCTTGTTTTTAATAAACGTAAGACGTCGAACATCGCGAAAGTTCCACCTGCTTCACTTTCAACAGTTGTGTAATGAAACATTCTTCACGCAATAACTTTCCCGTTGAAGTTGCATCAGCTGGAGACCAGGAATAATTTTCATATTTAAATCATCTTTCGAGGGTACAGTGCAAGTTTTCCCACACAGCTCCTACACTATAGTTATTTCTGGTGCTGTTTTTAGAAGAAAAAAAAAAACCGCTCTCTGTCATTCTTCTCTGTTTTGACATATTTTCAGGATACGGACACATTGCTCCAGACACGTTCAATGGACAGATTTTCGTCATCATTTATGCCATCATCGGGGTACCGTTGATGTTGATGTTCCTCGCTAATATTGGTGACACGATGGCAACTTGGCTCAAATATACGTACAGGTAAAATCAATGTTTGACTGAATCAAAGTTGCGAAGGGTTCAAAACAAAATTTAAAGTTTTGACGATTGGCAAGTAATCATTTTGAAAAACACTGCCGGAGATGTTGGATCGCAGTAGCAGATCTTCAACAATAAGTTTTGCAAAAATGCACGCGAAGTTCGCGAGCACTTTATCCGCAAATATTGCGAAAATATGCGATATGTGCAAGCTTTTCAATTCTTCCAATAGCAAACAAAAATATTATCGAAAACAATAGAAGATTCTTCATTTAAACTTTTCGAGAAGATTGATTGATTTTTAAACAATATTAATGCTTCGGAACATGTACGCTGTCCTTTCCTTGCTCTCTTCTGTGGAATGAAACTTAAAAAAAATTTATTAAAACTTTATATCCATTACAGTCGTGGATGCTGTCGCTGGTGCAGATCAAGAAGGAAAGAATCAGAATTGCCACCCGGGATTCCAAAAAATTCCCGCGGGTATCGACTGATGGATGAAGAAGTCGGACCCGAAACCTACATGCCTACCGACGACGTGAGTTTGTACTCCAAATAATTTTGAAACTAAATTTATGTGGGTCAGAGAAAAAAGAAAAAAAAAAGCGGGGAAAATACAACTCCAGAACGAACTCATTTAGGACGCATTGAATGCGTAAACTATGTGGCCTTTTCATTCACACACAGCCATAAACAGGGTCTACAAAACCCAATACAGATTTTAAAATGAAAATATCCAGAACTATTCAAGCCACTATTTCGAAAAAAATTATGTTCAGTTAATTTTGCCATTTGAATGATTTTTTTTCGCAAAAAATAACAATGCACATTGAAGGCCCCCCTCAGAATTGTTCGCCGTTTATTGAAAATCTGTTTGAAAATTCAAGATGATATTGAAGAAGTTTTTGAAATGCAAATCACAAGAAAAGAAAATTTGTTATTCTCCACGAAATCAAGTGTCACTGAATTTCGAAACTAAAGTGTACTTGAGTCGGCATTTTGTAGGGTAGCATTTCTTTTTTTTTCAATAGCCAATTTTGACAGCAGAAAAATCCAGACGTATTCATATACGGTTCGTACGTGTCTATCTGTGTTAGATCACGGTTCCCATTGTGCTGAACTTGGTCATCCTGTCATTCTACATCGTCATGGGTGGACTGTTGTTCAGTTACTACGTCCCAACCTGCTAAAGTCTTAGACGGATAAAGTGCAAGCAGTGCTAGTCGTGGTAACCCAAGCCTCTGATACATGGTCCCTTTTCCAAGCACTTGTAACAATTTCATGAGCGGCGCTGGCCGTCTTTCATTTGACAACAGTCCCAAAACAATAAAGTCTATTGCAATTTTATGGCACAGGTACTTGTACAGTATCATTCCTTTATTACTCAACGCTTAGAGTTTTGGAGGAGCTGGCGTTAAGATCACGGTTCCTCAAAGCTTTAATGTTGAATTTAAAATCTTATGAATTTCGTACTTGTCTCTTGACATCAGTTGCATTTTTGCACGGATATTTCTCCTGAGCATAAATTATACAGTACCAAGTATTGAAGGGTCTACTTCCAAAATGGAGGTAAGACGCAAAAGTGTATAAAAATGCACACATCAATTCTTTCACAATGCAGTTCGAAGAATTGAACAGGTCTAAGATGATTATACCCCCCTTGAATGGGTTTTACACTTTTCTGTGTTTTAATCTTCTATTCGCACGAAATGAGAACGAAAATTCACAAATTAAAATGTAAGGTATTAATATTGTTTATGCATTTAAGGGGTGTCAGGGATTATTCTGCTGTGGAATCCTTCAGGAACAAAAATGACGAAATATTGCATGCAAACGAAATAATTAGGAGGAAAATGATGAAATTCCAAAGGTCTCATTTCCGAGTACAGTACATTATACGGTGTGCTTATTTTCACCATGAGGTTCACATTTCCCTCTTTCTCTCGTTGTTTATTCTAGAATTCAGGGATAATTATAGAAAAATGGAAGCCTTGAATTTTGATTTTTATGGAGGTAAATCAGTCGCGATCCTGTTTTCTCAATGCAAAAAAAAAATAGGTAGAATATTTCTCAAGACGGACAGTGAATCATGAGAGACGCTGCGAAATTATGCCCTTCCCAAGGTACTGCAAAGTAAACAGAATTGAAAAAGTTTTTCTTCGGGTGGTTTCTTTTCTACAGTTTCATGGGAACGCAAGAAGGTTTCGGATCATTTTTCAAAATGTTCATCACGGTCATGTACTGCGTCGTTGGTAATTACGAAACGGAAAAGAGAACAGAATCAACAAATCTTCCGACTCACTCATTTCGAATTTAACCACGAAACCCTGATTCCTCAGGTCTCGCCTTGGTCTCCATGGCAATTAACTTGATCCAAGATCAAGTGGTACAGAAGATGACTTGGGTAGCAAAGGAAGTCGGCATCAGTAATTCGGACGAACCGAGAATTCCCCTGAGTGAATTACGTCAACAACCGAGAACGCAGAATACCTTGATAATGGAGACTCCGAAGGATTTACTCGGAAAGGTGATGCATGACTCACGTTGCCATCTTTCATTTTTGTTGTTGTTGTTGTTGTTCTAGTGATTTTTAGACGCGTTTGCTCATTTATACAAATCAGAAAGAATTTTATTTTATTTTACGAGCATTAGATTGATCTCTGATAATGTCGCTTTACTCTTCAAAAAAGGGCAACGGGGACTTGAGACACAAGGACATTTAAAAAGTTTCTAAATCAATAAAATGATCCTCAAAAAATTTAAAAATCGATGATACACTTTAAAAAATCCAGGAAATGTGCTGAGGCATTCAAGTTCTGGTCGATGTGATAGTCACCAATTTCAACGCAAAAAAGTTCTATTTTCCGATTTTTAGGAAATCATCAGCAGATAATTCTTTTTATCGAGAAAAAAAAACCTCAACAGCTTGTTAGTGTCAAAGAAATTTGCGTTTTATATTTTAATGCTTTTTCTGCGTTTTTAAACATTCGTTTATGAGAGCAGAACTCAAAGTTTTGAGCATGCAAGAGCACAACTGTTCCACCGTCATCAATATTTTTAAATCTCTGGCACCAACATTTATTTTAAAAATATCTAGTCATTATAGAATACGTAGATCATTGAACCTTTAACTGAATTCCCAAAACCCTCAATGTTTAAGTTTTTATTCTGGCGTCTCCTGCATCATACCAACATTCCATAGATTTCGATCACGTAAAATTCGGTTCGGTTCAATTACTTTGCCTTTGTCTTCGTCCGATTAATGATTGCAGCGACATCTAACTGAAGATTCCGAAAACAATGAATGGGATTCTACAGTAGTAAAGATGCAAATAAATGCATTGCAGAAACAATCAAGTGAATCCAATTCATATTTTCAGGCGACTCAGCCACGAAGTGCATCCAAGAGAAGCGGAAAAGAAGGCGAGAGAAAGCCAAGCTCTCAGCAGCAGGAACAACAATCAGAGAACGCGAAAAAGGCTCGGAATGCGGAAAGTTCCGACGATTCGGATTCTTCAGATGAATCCCGACCAGGATCCGCTGCTTCTCAGATCACCAAGGCTTAGTCGCTTATCCATCAGAACATTTAGAGAAAAGCGGGAGAGCAGAGATAGGAAACAAACAAAAAATGCAGGAAAGAGCAGCATTGATACGACGACATCCAAGACACGTTGTTCTGCGTATCAGCAGAAACAAGTAGATTTATTTCGCGTTTCCGAAGCAAATTCCATTGATTTCTGAGTGCATGTACTGATGTGTGTGTGCGCGCGAGGGGCGACGTTCGAATGAAAGAGATCCTTTACTGCAGACAGGTGTTGGATTACTTTTCTTCAAGACCAAACGTTATTTGTTCGATGAGAAGACATTCGGTTCAGGGAGACCAACATTTCGTGGGATCTCAATCCGTGTTCCACAACCCCAAAGAAACCTCACGAATTTCACAAGGGGCTCTACGATGTTCAAGAAAATGACGAAGGGAACGTTGCATCGAGTTTAAGATGAAAAATCGAGGGCAATAAATAATTGTCCGCGTCCTTAATACAGTGTAACATCAAAAGACTCTCAATTGAATTTTTTAATGCAATTACTATTCAATTACGAGGCACAGGATAAGGTTCAGGGGCGCCTCCACACAATTTATTGTAACAGGGGCTCCGGCAAACAATTTAATTGCAAAAAGAGCTCTTTAAGTAAAAAAAATAATAATAGTAAAACAGACAATTCGCTCTTTTTTCTATTCTAACGGCATAAATCAACGAAGACTCTATCTGCGCTGAGAATTTTTATCGATTTATTTGCATAGGCATACAGTTCTCACCTTTCTCTAACTCAATTTTGGCCACGATGTAAACGGAGATAAGATGATTTGAAAAATCCAGTTTTTCTTTCAAATGAGTAAGAAAAAACTGCGGTTTTTATTTCCGACATGACGACACGCGAAACGGCATTCCACAAAAAAAAACCTTAATAATGAGTTCATATTGTGTTCGGAATCTTCCTGAAGTGTGACGAGCATAAATTCAACGATTCATTCCGCAGTATGTACAGCACTGACCACAAGCGAAGATAAGAGCACTTTTTCCATTCTCGACAAAAATTAAAACTCATAATTCCCGCGTTCACAACGTTTAGTCAATAAGTAAGCCGAAAATATCCGCAGCCACGCGAATGCAGGAAAACATCGAGTCCAAGATCACAAAAAGGTTCAGCCTCAAAAACGGAACAGAAAACATTTTCGAAGATGCTATATTTTTCGTTCCCAGATTTACCGAAACCTTTATTGCACATATGGTGGACTGAAATGAGCACTGATTTTAAAAATAAATCGTATATTCAAAGCTGAAACATAAAAGAATTACATCGACAAATACCGAATAATTTGGGGGTTTACAAACTCAATTAATTTGAAAACCGCGAGAAAATAAGTTTGCCAGTTACATCATTTTTCTTCGGTTGGTTCTCAGAATTTTCCGTCGTAGGCCTTGAATTAAAATCAACCTATCAATATTATCCCTGCTGGTAAAAAATATGCTCAATGAGTGGAAGAGATCTGAATACATTTTCGAGAGGGACACATTTTTTTTTTTTTACCATCGACCGAGCTAGGAATTTGCTTGCGAATGTTGGACGTCATGACCGTAGCCTAATAATAAATAAATAAATAAAATCGAAACTAATGCTATGACTTCCACGGCACTTTGTAAAATCAATTGCCGATCTTCCATATTTATTCCAATCTCTCAAACTTCATTTGAAAATAATCAGCTATGCATATCATCTGAAAGAGTCCACATTATTGCTTGGACTACCACAAAATCAGCAGTTCGCCTGCGAATCTAAGATGCCATCGACTCGAAAACGCATTCGTTTTTTTTCGGGGATTCAAATTAAAAGCAAAAATTAAAAAGTGTTTCGTATCCCATTAAATACACAGGGTATTAAAAAGCTATTTATTTGTTTGTTTGTTCGTTTGTTTGTTTTTTTCCTTCTTTTTCTACGCGCTTCGGAATCGACCTACTCAGCCCTTTTCCTCCGGATTTTTCCCGTCCACACTCCGACACTCCGTACACGTCCCAACATACTTGAGCACGTCAGCTCGGATCCCCGGCCAGAAAACCCCGGCACTGACCAGGTTCTTATACGTTCTCCCCAGGCCCGGGTGATGCCCCTCGGGCCGCTTACCTCCGATCCCGGTCCTCACATTATCATGGGCCGCGAACAAACACTGCCTGCGCGATTCCTCGTCAATGATGACTTTGGAGTAAATGTTGGTGCGTTCCTCGGGCACCAGGGTTGCGAGCGAGGGTACGCGGGGGGCCTCGACCTTGGCGGGTTTCGACCGCTTCTTTTGCCTTCGTTTGTAGTAAAGCACGCCTTCCGTGTCAACAACGAATTGATGGGCCGCGATCCGCAGGCCTCTCTTAAGGGAATCGTTGCCCCTGAAGTGGGCCGGGTAAGTGCCGTGCCGCTTGTAGTTTCGAATAAAAATCAGCTGTTGGACTCGTTTGGCGCTTGACACGACTCGGTCGCCAGATTTGGAAGAGGCCTGCGGAAATATACCAAGAAGAAGAAGAAGAAGAAGAAGAGAGAGAGAGAACTGGATTTTAAACAGCGACAGACTAAAGCAGGACTTTCCAACTTCTTCCTGGTTAGCAGGGTTTTTTGGTACCACGACAGTTTTAGCGTACCACCTCCTGAATACCAAGTCCAGCTTTTTTATTCCCCCAAGACGTGGCAGTGCTTCTGCCCAATCTCTTCTTTTTTATTGATCACATAACTCAAACGAAAAAAAAATCAGAAATTGGGTTCTAAATTTCCTCACAAAGCACAATCTACATTCAGACTTCCACAGACTGGTCACCAGATTTGGAAGAGGCCTGCGGAAATATACCAAGAAGAAGAAGAAGAGAGAGAACTGGATTTTAAACAGCGAAAGACTAAAGCAGGACTTTTCAATTTATTCGGCAGGGTTTTTTTGGTACAGTACCTTGACAGTTTTAGCGTACCACCTCCTGAATACCAAGTCGAGCCTTTTTTATTCCCCCAAGACATGGCAGTGCTTCTGCCCAATCTCTTTTTTTTGTATCACATAACTCAAACAAAAAAATCAGACCTTGGGTTCTAAATTTCCTCACGAAGCATAATCAACATCCAGATTTCCACAGACTGGTCACCAGTTTTGGTGGAGGCCTGCGGAAATATATCAAGAAGAAGAAGAAGAAGAAGAGAGAGGACTGGATTTTAAACAGCGGAAGACTAAAGCAGGACTTTTCAACTTCTTCCTGGTTAGCAGGGTTTTTTGGTACCACGACAGTTTTAGCGTACCACCTCCTGAATACCAAGTCGAGATTTTTTTTCCCCACGACGTGACAGTGCTTCTGCCCCATATACTTTTTGTATCACGTAACTCAAACGAAAAAAAAATCAGAAATTGTGTTCTAAATTTCCTCGCGAAGCATAATCTACATTCAGACTTCCACAGGCTGGTCGTCAGTTCTGGTGGAGGCCTGCGAAAATATACCAAGAAGAAAAAGAAGAAGAAGGAAGAGAAAAAGATTTTAAACTGCAGCAGGACTTTTCAACCTCTTTCTGTTTAGCAGTGCTTTTGGTACTACGACAGTTTTAGAGTCCCACCTCCTGAATAACCAAGTCGAGCTTTTTTCAAGAGACATGACAGTGCCTCCGTCAAACCCATCCTTTGTATCACATTCAAGGTGATTTTTACGAAGAACCAAAGCAGAACTCAAATTCTAAATTTCCTCACGCCGCATGATCTACTGTATCTACATTCAGATTTCCTCAGACTGGGCACCACATTTGACGGAGGCCTGCGAAAATATACCAAGAAGAAGAAGAAGAAAAGAAAGAGAACTGGATTTTGAACCTGGTGAACCTCAATAACTCGAACCTCCCAAGTCGAATACCCCCCTAAGTAGAATTTTTTTAGGTCCTGTTCGAATCCCCTTAGAATTAATGCATTTAAAACCTCCCCAAGTCGACGGCTTTTCCCCTCAAACCCCCTTAAGTCGAATTTTCTGGGGCCTGTTGGCTTTTATTTTCTTGAAACAAGAAAGAAAAATAAGCAAAAAACAGAAATTGATTTGTTTTAAAAGGAGGTGAGCGACTTAATTGGGCAAATGAACCCTGCCTCCAAGTTTTAGGATGCTTGCAACTCATTCAAGGAGTAATTTCAGCCCCAGAATATCATAATTTACAATTTTGAGCAATTTTTCCATGTTTCCCGGGACAAAAGGGCTTTGTATTGTAGCTCAATTCAAAACCTCCCTAAGTCAAATTTTTTTTCTGGTCCCTTGAAGTTCGACTTAGAGAGGTTCGACTGTATAAAAAAATGAAAGGAAGGATTTTCAACTTATATTTGGATAAGAACACGACAGTGTTGCCATACCACCAACTAAATACCAAGTCAAGACTTGGCAGCCTTTTTCAAGACGTACCAGTGTTTCCGATCAAACTACTGGTACTTAGTATCACACAAATCTTAAAAAGAAAAAAATCAGATCTTAGGTCCCAAGTTTCCACTAGACACACAATCTACATTCAGATCCACACCAAGTGGTCACCAGATTCAGCAGAGGTCGGCAAAAATACAGTATACCAAGAAGTATACCCGAAGTTAATCTTCTATTCTCTCTACAAGAAATGTACTCCGATTTTGTACCAGTCCATTGACCTAAAATTTTTGTCCAACTCGACTTATTTGGACGAGTTATAAAAAAAATGAATGTGAATTTTGCGCTAAAACACGGGTGAGACAAATTTTCGACGCAATGGAAGATGGCGTTTTTAAGATGTTTTGTACATAGACACTTGAGACATTTGCGAATATTTTTTGCAGTCTCAAGGACAGTTACTGCATCGACTGTCGAAATGAGAAAGGTGAAGGGGAAATTGTAGATATCGATTTGTATTTTTTGACATTTGCGATAAATGAAGGATGCTGGAATATAATATGCCCCAAAACGGCCAAAAATTGTTCTTTTTAATTTTCAAGACTTGTATGTTATAAGACGCAACCAAACGTGTTATTTTCGTAAGATTACCCCACATTTCCAACTTGTCGAAACATTTTTCTTCTGTGCAGTATATATTTTATTTCGGTGAAGAATGTTGCTTTAAGTTGGCGGTAATGGACAGGGATTTCTGCACCTGAAATTTTACCAAAACCTATGGTGTCTGAAGTTATATGAATGAATGAATGAATGAATGAACATAAAGCTTTATTTTCCGCTTTTCAGCTTTCACAAAGTTCCATCAACATTCCCACATCCAAACCCCCTCCCCACCCAACCCCAATCCATTCAAAGGCATTCAATCACTTCAGAATGGGAAATAGAGCAAAAAGCTGCATATGGATGCCAAAATAAAAGAAAATACATTCCTCAATATACAACTGATGTGTATGCATACACCCCTTCTTCCCCTGACACTGAAAACAAAAATATCAGTAACAAGAATTGCAGCATATGCCACAATTAAAGCAATTGCAGCAGTTATTGAACCCAATTTAAAGCACGAGGTCTTAAGCCTGTTCCCAGTTAAGGTTCAGTTGAATGGACAATTTAGAGGGAATCTTTGATGAGAAATCATATAAGGCCAACAGTTCATCTTGATCCAAACTCCAAAAAGTTACATCCAAACTCCGAAAAATGAATCAATTTGCAAATTAAACTAATGGCAGCAGACTGTTAGTACGTCCTTTCACGATGACCCACCTTTCTTCGATTCAAGTTTCATAACCTCCCGAAACATTCAATTTTTTTAGTGTCTTCAACAGCGAGTGCTCTTTTCACATCGTCGGAATTCTGAGGTGAAGAGTGAGTGTTAGGGTAATTGGGAGTTGACATTGCTGTTATTTTTATTATTATACTGTATATATTTTTTTCAAATTGCAGTCTTGTTGTGTCTCCTGTGTTTTAATGGTCGTTGGACCGATTTTTCGAGGCCAAGGGTGTACAACTCGGGAGTTCACTCACGGCCGCGGTTGTGTCACTGGCACTGGCATTTTTAGACGTGTCTGTTTTTATTCGTCGAGTCTAACGAACATAAAGGGGCACTAGTCTGAAATGACGTCGTCATGGATTATAATTTTCTTCCTTGGGACTTTTTTTTTTCTCCGTTCCTTGATATCAAAATATTGCATCAAGAAATGGACGTCGGAGTAATGGATTGGAATCAAATGTGCGTCTACGCATTCACAACAACGAGTCTTCACATAATTTAGGTCGAAATCTCGAACTAAAATAAAAATAAATAAATAAACTGAAGACGTGTTTAAATTCTGAAAAATTAATTATTTCATCTGTCGTTCTGATCCATTAGCTTGCATTGTGTTCATAGTCAAGCGTACGATTCCGTTGTTCAATAAATTTATAACTCTTTAGTAAGCGTCTACCCCAATTTGCCTTTCCCTTCTTTTACATTAAGATTTTACTTTTTCTTTGTAGTTAAGTTCTTGACATCAAACTTTCTGCCTCTTCTAAGTAAGTATCCTGCACACTCATAATTCCGTTGAACCGAGTATGAACTGTAAAATTCTTGATTAAAGTTCTAACCATTGGTGTCACATGGTATAGGTTTTTGATCCAGTGGCACGTTTACCAAGTGACTGGTGGTACTTAGGACCCTGCCAGGTACTACGCAAAAATCCCCTTGCAAAGCGATAAGTTTTCAAAGAGTTACATTCAGTCGAGGACTGGATTGCAGGGGATAGAATTGTCACACCACAAAATTTGGCAAAATATTGTGCTCAGAAAGCCCAGTGCTGTGGAAATGTCAAATTTTGAGCCATGAGGGAATTTAGAAGAGTTAAGTACCGATTTGTTCCTTTTCTAGAGTTATTTGATACAAAAGAAGGGTTCGACGGAATCACTGCCACATTTTGAAAAAGGCTTTCAGGCCTTGACTTGGTCATCAGAAGGCGGTACCACAACACTGTAATGGTACCAACCAGAAAGAGGTTGAAACGCCCGTCTTCAGTTTTTTTTTTGCAGTTTAAATGCCAGTTCTCTCGCTTCTTCTCGGTATATTTTTGCAGGCCTCCACCAAAACTGGCGACCAGTCTGTGGAAATCTAATTGTAGGTAGTGCAGTATTCCCCAAACCGTTTGTGGCCCGAGGACCGGCGAATCACCTTGAAATTTTTCTGCGGACCGGAAAAGTTTTGAGACATTTTTGCAAAAAGCTTTTATGGCAGGCATTCCTGCTTTTTCGCAAAAATTAAGATCCAATGAAGCCAGCGTATAGCGGAATATTTTCAAAAAAATTAGAAAGGTGGGCTTGAAGAAAGGTTTCTCAGACTGAAAAAAATTGAAATAATTTTTTTCCGCATGCGAATATTTTTCCGAAGTGTAATTAAAAGAGAAGCCAAATTATGTGCTCTTTGAATAATTTCAACTATCATTTGTTTTTCCGAGGTTTCAGATGAAGATAACAGACTACATTGCTACTTTTCTCCATGTGTTGTATTCTATCATGCTGCAAAAAAATTCCCGCGGACCGGCGAAAAACTTCTGCAGACTGGCGCCAGTCCGCGGACCACTAGTTGGGGAAAATGGCGGATATTTAAAATATTCAAGTTCAAATTCGATCCTTTTTCAAGAGTTGTTTGATACAAAATAAGGTTGGACAGAAGCACTGCTACGTCTTGAAAAAGGTTTTCAGGCATTGACTTGGTATTTTAGAGGTGGTACCCTAACACCGTAATAGTACCTTCCAGAAAGAGATTGAAAGGCTCTGCTGTAATTTCTCAAGTTTAAAACCCGGTCTCACCATAAAGGATATTCGCCGCATCCAATTTTTTTACTTCTGTACTCATGAATTATTATGCGAGAACAAACGTAAAATACAATAATTAGGTTTCTTTCTAATCCAACCACTAACTATTGTGCAATCCTCGTATTCAATTATTTTTTGGGAGTTCGCGGGTCACCATCTCCTTGAGCGAATAAATCCGGGAAGGAAAATCCTTAAGTCCGTGCTTTGCCAATAATTTAGAAACAGTAACAGCAAAATGGAAATTAACTTTAAAAAAAACGGTCCATTTAATGACATTCGACCGTTTTATAGCCTCTCCTTTCGCGAACATTCGACTTGAAAACCGAAAAAAAAATACGACGCATAAAAACTCGCAATTCGAAAATATATAACTCATTTCACAGATCTCAAGGGAGTTAATCGCACTACTGAAAGGAACAAACATTTCCAGATTTGTCGTGGTCTTCGCCAGTAATTTTACAACAGGTGTAAAAAAAATAATAAAAAAAACAAACACACACACATCATCAGCAGCTCATGGGATCCGACTCCGAACGATGCACACGTACAACGTGTCGCAGCAAACTGTCTTTCCTACAGAATGCTTTGCCGCACACGAAGCAACAAAAGGCTTTCG
Source organism: Notodromas monacha (assembly GCA_905338405.1). NCBI lineage: Eukaryota > Metazoa > Arthropoda > Ostracoda > Podocopida > Cyprididae > Notodromas > Notodromas monacha. The sequence goes on from CAJPEX010000612.1 coordinate 15,347, forward strand.
GAAAGCCGTGTTTCTTCAAGTGGGCCAGCGCATCACGGGGTCTCTGGAAGGTTTCGCAGCAAAGAGCGCAGAAGTGCAGGGTTTTCCCTTCGGCTGACGTGTAACCCGTCCAAATGATGGCCGTGTTTTCAAACCGGGATATCGTCTGGAGATTTACAGGGCGAAAGGAATAACAAGAAGAAAAATAAGAAGAGAGAAACGTTCCGTTGTTTTAAATTCAACTCATCACTCTTCCGCAAAAGAAAAATAAAAAACTCTGGGAAGATAAATGAATAAAAAAATTTAAAATAAATATTATTATATTCATTTTAAATTATTTAATTATGTTTGTATTTATATTTCTATTAAAGTAAAAAAATAATATTTCTGTAAAAAAAAACTTTTTATTTTTATTTTCGAAAACGAGGAAGAGTCCCCCATAATAAAATAAATAAATATATTACAAAAAACTGTTGGTCCACTTTCAGCTACTTCTTGCCAATTCAACATAGAATCATCTCCCCAAACTGATGTCATCCAAGGTTAAATTGAGTGTCCAGCAATATGTTTACAATACTAAGTTGCTGCGGTATTATTCAGTTGACATACTTTTATTTTGCAACTGCGACAGTCTTTAATGGTACAGGTGAACCTTGATAAGTCGAACCTCCCTAAGTTGAATTCCTCCCCAAGTTGAATTTTGTTCGAGTCCCTGTCTGAATTCCCTTAGAATCAATACATTAAAAACCTCCATAACTCGAATTATTTTTTCTAAAACCTCTGTAAGTAGAATTTCCTGAGGCTTTCTGGTTATTATTTCTGTGAAATATGAAAGAGAAAATTATTGAAACAAATATTTTGATGCATTTTGAAAGGAATTAAAAGACAAAAATAGCAAATGAACCCCTGCCTCCAAGTTCAGCAAGGTGTAAACTCATCAAAAGGCAAGTTTAGGCCCAGAATTTATTCATTTACAATTTCCTGCAATTTTTTTTTACTAATCCTCACAGCAAGAATTATTGTTTCCTTAATTCAAACCCTGCAAAAATCAAAGCCTCCTTAAGTTGAATTTGTTTTCCTGGTCCCTAGAAATTCGACTTACAGAGGTTCAACTGTACTTGGCAGTTAGCAGCCTTGCACCTGTTCCAGTTAACTTACAGTTTGCAACCAGTCATTTACCTGTTGTTGAGTGAATCTATAAAGGTGTGCCTCTTAGCAACTCTTAGGTATTCATTGTCTGTCTGGTATTTGCTGCAAGAGGTCATGTCCACAAAATACATATTATTCCACAATTAAGAGAAGTAACTTCATTTCTTGTCACCCAGGCTGTAGAATTAATTACTTCTTGATCTAGTTTATCTTAATTGGTTATATCAAAGAAGTTGGAGTCTTCCTTCAAAAATAGATGTTTTGATGCCTTAGAAGCATTCTGATTAACTTTGACAACTTAAGGTAGCACTGAGCAGAAAAAGACAATGTACAGGACATGTTTGCGCTATGATTCTGAGAACCTCAATATTCTGGCGCCTTGATTTCCTTGGGAATGAGCCTCGTATTCTAACAGTGAATTACAGCAGATCTCCACCAAAACTGTCAACCGTATTTTAGATTCATTGAAGTACTCAAGTACAGTACTTTTTACTCAAGTACCACGCGCGCCTTGGTTTTCAGTTACCAATATTCTAACTTGAAAAGCTATGCTGGGTAAAAATCTGAATTCAAGACATTTTACAAATCGAATCCAAAGGTAATATTTTTGGTTCAAGCAAATCATTGAATATTTAACGAAGATGTCTATGAAAAAATATCGAAATTATAAAATATTATAAAATATCGAAATTATAAAATATCGAAAATATCGAAATTGGGGATAAAATTCCCCCCCCCCTTTTTTTACAAATGTGACTTGAAAATTTGTGCCTGACTGAAAACGCGGACCTCGTTTCTTTACTAATTTCTCGAGAAAAAGTGCCCGAGGAATCAGGCCCAACTTTTGGACGAAAAAAGCAGCACCAATTTATGGAATGCTCGATTTAAACCCACTTTCTCAAAACTACTTTCCCCTCAGGCACCACATTTCAACAGTACTGTACTGAACTGTAATTTTCAGCTGTCAGTCAACTCACACAAAAAGTATCAAAATTAAAGGAAACTCGTAGAAGATGCTAAATTTGGTCCTTAACGCTGTTTCATGTGATCTCATCCTGGTTCATCAGGCTGAAAAAAACAAACAGGCAAATCATAAAATCGGAACCTCATTTCCGGATTTCCTAATCGATTAATCTATGCGTTTCTCTCTTCGACTATACGCATAAATCGACAAGAAGTTGCTGAAAATGGACATAATATAACGGTTCGTACGTGACAGACATTTCCTTCCAGAGATCAGATGCGATTCGGTTTCAGGTGACCCCGGTATATACAGTAACAAGCTTTTTTTTTCTTCATTATGAAGAAATGTAGCATTTTGAAACACCATCGGCGCTTTTCTTCAACGATGGTTTCTATTCCTCATCAGGTTAAATCTGGTGAGGTAGGCATTGTAGTTCTTTTTTTTCTTTTCTTCAGAAATTCCTCCGTTGGTGCATGAAGATGAAAAGTTGAGCCTCTTCAACTTCCTGTTCTTTTTTTTTTTTGAAGACAGTTTTGAAAAGTTTTGAGTGCTGGGAATTTAAATGACAACGGCCCGCATTGTTGCGTCTTTTAATATAAAACTTCAACAAATTGAAAAGGGACAAACTTCTTTGGCCTTTTCGTGGTAACCCCCAGTGTGATTCATTCATCACCGATACAAGAAAATTAAAATAAATCGATCTCAACCATTTTTCTATCCTCTATTCTCACGTCGATTCTGCTACAGTTGTCCTAGACTCCTAGAGGCTGGAAAAAAAGGCTCGCAAATTTCGTAACGATTTCAATTTTCCTATACTGTATTTCCTTTCGTGCCAGCCACGCGTCCGTGTACAAAGCAACTTAAACCCGCTATTTTTATTCGCGCCAAAAACTTGACCCCCCCCCCCCGTGTTAAACGAAATTTTCATATTTATTTGTTTATAATTAGCCCAAATAGGACGACATAACTTTCGGACTTTCAGGTTAATGGACAAGTACTCAATCGGAGCACAATTTTATTGTGAGAATCGAGTATTAACCTCGGGAAAAATATAGAACGCTGATTGAAGATCTGTTTCCGCCATCAAGGTTATGCACCGCATCCGTTTTTTTTTTCATCTCTATTCATGAATTATTATGCAAGAATAAACGTTAAATACAATAATCAGGTTTATTTCTAATCCAACCACGAACTATTGTGTAATACTCGTATTCAAATATTCTCTGGGCGGAGTAAAAGTTCGTGGGTCACCCTCTAATTGAGAAAATAAATACCCAAAAAAATGTGACTCTGTGCTTTGCCAATAGCATTGAAACAGTATTAAAGAAAGAAACAGTAACCAAAAACACGGCCCCATTTTCGCAACATTTGAACCGCTTTATTGCGTCTCTTATCCCGAAAATTCGAATTGATCAACGAAAAAATACGACGCATACAAACTCGCACTTGGAAAATATGTAACCCATTTCTCAGATTTCACGGAAGTTCAACGTGATACGGAATGAACGAACAATTCCGAATTCGTGCGGGTCTCGTTTTTTTTTTCAGATTCTGTGGCAAACAAAAGGTAGAAAACGTAACAAATCGAAGAGATCCCGACACAAAAATATAGAAGAATACGTCGAACATTTGACAGAAGGGAGCAGAAAAACAAACGAATTCCAAACGATACAATTTCATCGACTCGTAGTCGTAAAATGCGTTCAGTGAAACAAATTTTCAATGAGACTGAATTTTATGGCCCCAATGGCATTGAAAGACTGAACAAAATACCGACGAAATAAAGCGTTGATAATCACAATGGCCCTTCGAATTTCACTTCTGCCAGCTGTTTGCAACCCTGGTGGGGTTTCAGAAACGATACATTTCATCGTGAAAAATAGTGTGTCCCCGCGGTAAAAAAAAAAAAAAAATAATAATCTGCTCCACGATGAGGTTTTACGCCAAAAGTTGCAAGAAATCAATATTTAGCCTTTAGCGTTTTCACCCAATTTTCAACCTGAAAACATTTTATTCTTTCCACGAAAAGTCCCTACTAAAACATCGAGAACTTGTGCGCTTGAGCAAGTTATGAGAATGAAATCGGTCTATTCATTTATTTTCTTCTTGTAGCATCAAGTTGAAGGAATTCTATCCGTTGGGATAATACACTAATATTAATAAGATGATATTATAATATCATAGTAGTCCTATCAAACTTCCAACTTTCTGGAAATCATGAATTTCGAAGGCAAGGGAAGGAAACACATTTCGTTGTTTCGCGCGATTGAAACATTTTCTGAAGAATTGCACACACATTTTCTGAAATTGTATGCAGATGACATTCTTTTGTGAAACAATGGTATTACTCAGGTCATAAATTATCCTTAACCATAACTTATATTTCTTTTTCCAGTTTTTCGCACGTTTTTTTTTTTTTTTTTTTTTTTTTTTTTTTTTTTTTTTTTGCTGACCTAGGACCCACTTGAAAAACGAAGCTAAGGTCAAACAAACTTCTCAAAAAACAAAACAAAAATAACCCACACAATCGGTAGCGAACAAGACCGAATCAATTGAATTCAGAACAAACGACCGTCAATGTCCGAGTTTCAGCACGTGCTTCTGCAAGTTGATCGCTCGGGTGTAATCATTTTTGCAAATCGGGCAAAAGAACGGCTTAACACCAACGTGCTGCTCGTTGAAGTGGCGAAGGATGCCGCGACTGGTAGTCGCGTGGCCCCAGCACAGAGTGCAGAAGAACAAAACCCGTCCGGGGTCGGAGGTCAGTTGACCTCGAATGACACGATGTCCAGGAACCCACAAAAACGTGAACTGCTCGAAGACAACAACAGCAAAAAGATAAAAAAAATAAAGAGCGTCTGCAGTCGATCAGAACGGTTTAATGCCAACGTGATGCTGGCTGAAGTGGTCATGGATGCCACGATAGACACACGAGTGGGCCCAGCACACGGTGCAGAAGAACACAACGCGTCCGGGATCGGAGGGCTCTTCACTCCGAATGATTCGTTGTCCAGGTACCCAAAACAATTTGCACTGCTCGAAGACAACAAAAAGAGCCCCAAGTTGGTCTATTTCTTTTTTTAAACTCACGAATACAATTACAGTGAGACCCCGAAATGCGGACGTAATTGGTGCATCAAGAGTGTCCCTAAGTTGAAATGGAGGAAGTCCCTAAGGAAGTCCCTCTCTGCTGGAGGTACTTTTTTTAAATCAGCTAAATGGATGGTAAATTGGTGAGAAAAATGCCCAAGAACTTTTCTTACATCAATTTTAGGGTTGGAATTATCTGATTCTTGTAATTTGGCCTGAAATGTATTTGCAATTTTATAACAAAATGCCCCTATGTCGAGTCAATGTCCTCATGTCGCACCTTTTTCATTAATTTTTTATTTAAAAAATATGTGTCCCTATGTCGAATTATCCGCAGGTCGAGGTGTCCGCATGTGGGGGTCTCCCTGTATTAAGCAGCTAAAAAAAGGCCGATCATTGACTTTAGACGAACATATAAGGCGAAAAAGGACATTCTGCAGTTAGAAATGAGACATTGACACGAATAAAAACAGGAATTGCTTAATTTTTCAGAAAAAGAGGTTCGCAAAATCAGAAGATTAAGCCACCGAAAATCAACTAAATAATCAAGAGAAAAAGACGCTCGTTGAATTTCTTTCAAAAGGTATGATTTTCGGTACACGACTCCGATGAATAAAAATTCCCGAGCAGTTCTCCGGGGAAGACAAACGCATTAGACTGACATTACTGTATCTGAGAAGAAAATCCCCGCCTAAAACACCTGAATAAATTAAACAGTATTACTCATCGTCAGATAACATCAAAAGGTACATTAAAAGAAGAACTTCGATCCCAGATTTCCCACCAAAAACCGTAGAAATAGATTCACCGCTGTCTGGGAAGAGCGAGAAAAAAAAGGAGTCCGAACGGAAGCCAATGCGTATTTTTCAACACGGCGAAATTTTAGACATACAGTATTTATAAATGCTAAATTTCGGAAATGGCAGGCCAAAAACTCGCCGCCATATTTCACGGGAGCGAAATAAATTTTTTCAAACACGAAGTCCACGTTTCATTTTTAAGCAATTTTAGCTCCATCAGTAGAAAGTCACGTCCGTTGAATTCGGATGCTCTTGTCAACCAATTTCTCATCATTCAGTGTAGAACCACGCAATTTTTTTTTCAACAGCTCGCCCATTGAATCCGAATCATTCGAAAAGTATCCCCAATTGTTAGTATATTCGCGATAGGCGATGTACAGTATTAGCACAATACACCTGGAAACGAATAAAATTCCCCGACAGGTGCACACCGCGGAGGGTCGAATAATTCATGAAAAGCTCTGCGCCGCAATCCACGAAGCTTTATTCATTTCCGGCAAAATTCTCAACACTCACAACCTGAACTTCGCAACGGAATTAATTTCAAATGCGATTGATTTCTGTTAATAATAAAGAAACAACGACGGATTTCTGAAAAATTGGTAAATTAGTTTTAGAATTCAAATTCACATATACAGTACAAGTAAACTCCAATGGAATTTCGAAATACCGTAAATAATTGCGCGCGAAACCCAACGGTCGTTTTTAGTATCATCTCAGGCAACATGAAGCAAAATTCGAATCCACAAAACTATGCTTCATGCGCTAAAATATCATGAATTGAAATATGAATCAGGTTCGATCGACTAGTCTGATCACGATCCTGATTTATTTCAAATGATTTTAAGTTAACCAATAGAAAAACTATATCTTCAACACTCTTCGTGCCCTGTTCGTCCCGTTGGTCACGGTGACCATAATATAGGTACAGCATTGAACATCGGAATGCATCACAAATAACCCTCGTGAACTCTTGAAAAGTGATCAAGTGCCAAAATTCATATTCTCAACCCATATTCACTCACTGCCCATTCAGTACTTATGTGGCACACGTGAAGATTCGATTATAAGTATTATATCCTTTTCTTAAGATCAAGAGCAAACGGACTGGATGCCGCTGAATGAACCTTTGACAAGAAATACAACGACCGGCTGAACACAAGCCACGAATCCCGCTGAAAAGAAACAAAAACAACTGAGATAACGCAGACCACGCTTCGTCCGCATGAACACAAAGTGGAAAAAAAACCAACTAGAATACTCTGTTCACCGAACAATTTTTGTCAACAACTTGCGCGACGCACGTGTTTATTTAAAATTATGACAGGAACATAGAGCCGAAATTTTCTGGGAAAAGTCGCCAAACGTCGTCAATGTTTCCAGATGAAATCGCTCTGAAGGGGCTCTTCTTGAGGAACGCGGACGTGACGAAATCGACGATCGAGCGGATAATCCCGGAAATGAATCCGCACGTGACGATCCATGTTGCTTTTTCTTGGAGTAGTGTAATTATTGCACATTATGCATAGATAGTGCCACTTTTCATCAAGAGCATTCTTGACCTTGAGGATATTTGGATGATGTGAACTTTCCACGACAGACCACTGCCGAAAAAAGGAACAAGGATCGTCATTTTCCAAATATAAGCTATGGGATTTCTTTTTTTCATTCTACAAATTCCTACGGAGAAAGCAGCGGAAACCCAGTGATGATGAATCGAGCCTCAGGGAACAGTTGAACGATACATTTTTTCAACCACCCCAATTTTCTGCATGATTTTATTCGAAGTAAAGAAATTGTTTCACAGACCCGGTGAACTTTTGGCAAGAGCTGGTCGTTCGGACGCCTCTTGTTGACGACAAAAAGCTGAAGACTCGAAAATGATAATCTTCGACGACCAAGCGCGTAATAATCGCATGAAACAAGGGATTTCAATGTCCGTCAATTCAATCCAAGAAAACAGACGAACATAATTTCTTTTCATCTCCATTACAGAGTGGCGCAGTATAAAGTCAAGAACCAAACTAAAGATTCAAGAACCTAAACGATTTCTTAGAATTCCATGAAATTCCCTCGCAGACTCCTTATAGAGTAGCTTTTCAACCAACCATTGGTAAGCATACGAGGGGCAGAAAAGTGAAATTGTTGTAGTTTGGCTGACATTTTAAAAAGAGAGTTCAGTAGATGGGATATTTTCGTTGGTAAACACATTTGGCTCCATTTTCAAAATATAGTACAAAAATAGCTTAATTATATTTCTAATGCATTTAGATTTAGAGAAGATATAAAGTTTTATCAAGATGTCAACCAAGTAAAATGTCCGGAATAATCCACAAACGTACCGAAAAAGTCCACGAAGTTTGGATTAAATCTCAGAAGTGAAAGCGTCAACAAGCTTGATTATGATTTAACGAGCGACTCAAATTTTCTTTTTAGTTGAATCTTATACAGTATTTATTTACCCTGGATCATGAGAATAGATTCCGATGATCCATATCAAGGACAACAAGGCCTATGATAATTATGTTTAATTGATTTTCATTCTAAAATGGCAGCCCAACCGCGGAAAAGTGTGTTCTGTACCAATTACCAATTGTTCAAGAGGAGGTACATGACCACATGGATCAAAACGGAGATTTGCAAAATCTGCATCGTTTGGAAGCCCATTACTAGAGCAGAACCCATGAAATTAAAATCTCGATTCCTTTAATCTTTCGTGAACTGTACAAATAAAACCGACACGAAAATATAAAAAATAATAAAACAGTGCCCATAGCTTCATCACATTCGCCGAGAGGTTGAAACAGACAAATGTCGTCAAATATTCTCATACAGTTCTACCAAACGGGTAAACGGACTGCTTCGCCGGCAACAGACTCTTGACGCGTTCATCCTGCAACTTGGCCCTCTGCATCCGCAACTTTTCGCGCATTTGCGGCCAAGTCTGCTCCGCCTTCCGCAGCAAGGCCGCCAAGTCGGGATTGTCAAACTCGGCCGCCAGTGCAGACGGTGTGACGCCGTTGGCGTCCGTTCGCGTCGGATCCGCGCCCTGATGCAGCAACTGGTGTATGACCCAGAGTCGGCCGCCGCGCACGGCGGCGTGCAAACAAGTTTCCCCCGTTTCGGCGTACATGTCGTTCACGTCCGCCCCGGCCTCCATGAGCCGCGCCGCGCACGCCTCGTCGTATTGGCACGCGAATAAGAGCGGGGCGCCGTTGCTCGGGTTCGCGCCAGCTAACGCGAAAATTCATCGTTGATGTCATCACTTGTTTCAAAATTATTTTTCTTATCCAAAGTTTTCCGAAATTCATGTTGACAGCGGAATACACCATAGGACCCGAGTCACATCGACCCCCCTTCGTTCATTTACGGGGATAGGCATAAACGCGGCGTCGAAGTTTTTGAAAGAATTCTTGGAGCTTGAACTAAAATTGCTATTACTGTACAGCAATGTAAACTTCATAATTTTACACGATTCGCCTTCTTGGAGGCTCTGTTCAAAATACATTTTCATCAACACATATAAGCATGATTAATTGATGAAAAAGCTATAATTTTTGGTACTGAAAATTGTGATAAGCATTGATGAATTTTTAATTTCTTATAATTTTACAGCCCCTATTGATAGTACATAATGAAAATGAAAAATAACTATTTAGTTTACTAATAATAATTTATAATAGCTATCATTAAGACAATTAATTAATTTATAAATAACTCATAATTTTTTTTACCAAAAAGCTAATATTTTAAAATAACTATTTACTCTCCCAATAAATAATTTTTAATAGCACGAAAGTACCAGTTTTTTTTATTAGATAATTTAAATATAATGAAATAAAAATAGCCAGTATTCTTACTAATAAAAATGAATAACTCAAAGATTTTGACTAAGCACAATATCGTCGATAAATCCAGCACCAATAAATTCCACACTCCAAGTTTCCCGAAAACGGTTAATTAAATTAGCATATTTCTAAGTTCCAGGGACATTCCCAAGAGCCTCATCTGTTGGTTTCGGACACAGCAACAAAATAAGTCATAACATTATGGACAAATAATCAGAAAATCAATCATCATAGATGCATTTTACGATTTTGGCATGACGTGCTGACACGTCGTCATTGCTCATCAGGGCATCCGGTTCGGAACACCTCACAAAACAATTCATTGGAAATCAGAAGATTCACAAAGAATTAATTGGAGAAATATTTTGAAAATACTGCATCATTTCGGAATCTTGTGGCAAACTCTCGACGTGCACTAGAATAATTAGAACAACTTTCGCGATCCACATAATACCATTATTGTAAAATAAAAATTACAGAAGCCCCCCAAACAAGGTCAGGGCATGGCTTCTAATCGGGAACACGGCGTGTTTCATTGACAAGGAATGTTCCAAAACCAACACGAGCTTCATTAATCCTTAACCATTTCAACTCGCAATGGTTAGACGTCAGTGCAATCAAAAAAACTGACACAAGGGTGCATTCTTTAATTAACAAACTAAAGCAGTTCGAAAAGGGGAATGCTAATACGCGCTAACGAATACTTCGACTTTTACAGAGTCCGAAATTGGCTAGAATGAGAAAGGGTTATAGTGTTAGGGTTAGCTAGAGTTGGAATTTTTTTTAAAACCTCATTGCCTAAAGCTAACCGGAAATTCCATGAGGAAAAAAAAATATTCTGTCCCGCTAAAACTTTCTTCTAAAAAATGAACCTGGAGGAACATATTGAGTCAATTCAGAAGATTAATCCGCTCTGCAACCCTACAAAATCACAATGGCAAAGTTTTGAACACAGGGCGGACGTTGCAAATTATCAATGGGTAATATAATACGATTAATCTTTTGCTATTGCAAAACGGAGCATTCAGATTGCGCTGACTGAACCGTGAATTCGACTCGACATTTTTTATAGCTGCCCTTCACTCACAAATTCCACACTGACGAAAGCTGCAATCCCGCATCTAAACGCTATAATCCTTACCAGATATTGTTCACATTTAATTCCTTCGTCGAAGCACAGTTCAAATGTATCGATATCTCCACGAATTCAAAAAAAATACGGGGGTTTCGTTCTCGACAGTTTCACGAACAAAAAGAAACCCCCCATTTCTTCATAACATAAAAGTATCGCACACGTCTGGCTCCAGTGTATTATTGTTCCAGTTTCCTCCCAGATTAGAAGGCAATAAATACTACAGGTCATTAGGTTACCTCGGATTCCAGCTCCACTTAACGACCACGTGGGAGGGCAAAACGATGCGACCAAAAAAATGAAGGCAGAAAAAAAACTCATTCCAGTCGGGGAAATCGCACCTGCGAGCAACAAATTGACGAGGTCGACATTCCGCTGGAAAGCCGCATAACTCAACGGCGTCCAATACTTGTTGTCGTCAGGCTCGTTCACCACCTGCATAACCAGACCGCCAAATAATCAAGGCATCGAGTTTTTTCTCTCTTATTTCTCCCCCCAAAAAAAAAAATGTTGGGAGCGATAATCAGGAGGACACGCATGAAGAAGCCTCCGATCTACCTTGCCAATTAGCCCCCTTCCCTCTCGGACATTAGTATCCATAGCCTTCATCTGGTCACATCAGCATTTTTATTGCCCTACTTGGCTTCTGCCAGTGAATACTGGCTGAGCCGCCACTTAAACTACGCCTTCATTCCGATACAAACACGGGATCCAATTATACGATGACACGCAAGGCAATCGGATGAATATAATTGCGATACGTGGCAAGGTCTCTTTGCTGATTCGGTGGGAAAGCTAGAGAAAACTGAGGAAGTCTCGGGAGGGTTTACCATCAAACGAATTCCTGATCCAACGAATATAAAACAGAAACAACGTAGCTGCTCACAATGCCGCGTGGCCAAACTTAAGCTAATAAAATGCTAATGAGAAAAGCAAAAAAAAAAATCGGGCCGTGAACAGATTTTTCTTCACAGGATTTATCACTTGTCATCGCCAAGAAACATTTGGTTTGTTCAAAGAAGAATCCGATAAAATTTAATACCGGGAACAGATTCAAAAGGAAAAAAAACAACTCGTGAATGGAAACGAGAACTCTTTTTTAAAATCATCTTCCCCAAGAATTTCGAATCGTGCCACTTCAGAACATCATGCGAGAACAAAAAATCATTTACTGTATAATCGCAAGTTTACATGGATTCATCGATTCTGTTCATAGCAATAAAACTAAAAATAACCCAATGTGGTTCAAGACGGCGATTCGTTCAAGCTTCGTCATACAAAAGGTCGGCTAGTTCGAACAATTTCATCGAAACGCCGGGGAAGTTGGAAAACGAACGTTGAAATTCAACGAACCATAACCTAGATACATTCTTCATTAAGCTGAAATATAAATTCTCCACACTATGATCGCACACTAAACGAAATTCTTATATAAATGACCGAGGGTTTGAGAATAAATTTAGCACACGATCGGAGTGGAGAGGATTGAACTCGTAACCTTATTTTCTTCTCAAACCAAGTTTTAATCCCAAATTATTTACAATAAAAAATAATTTTGGACAACGAGCAGAGTGAACGGAAAATTTATATTGTAACCCCAACCCGTGAACAGAAAATCTCGAAAAAATATAAATTATTTACCGTAACATGAATGAGTTTTGCCATAAAATAATAAAATAAGTGGGAACCCAAAGAAAATATATTCCCAAAAAGCGAATTTTCAAGAGTTTAGATGAAAATTAGAGGATCATCACCCGATTTAAATGAGTACAAACAAGAAGTTCTTGCAGCTTAAGATGTAAGTACTGTACTTACAGGTCAATACATATTACAGTATTAATTATTAATATAATGAAGGTTCTTTTCCAAAATTTATTATTCCTAATGAAGGAAGGAAATGGAACACTTATAAGAATTCCAGGGAGTCATGGACGATATGCGAACCTTTGAAGGGCGGATACCAACAAACCATAGTATCTGGGACACACACACACAAAAAAAAAAAAAGAGGCGAACCCAAATAAAAAATCAAAATTACGTAAAACCTTATTAAACCCCGCGTCAAGAATTTTCTCAACGAGCTCAACGTCATCCGATTGCACAGCGAGATGCAGCAAATTCTTCCCGTCCACAACTTTCTTCTCAAGGAAACTCGGGTTCTGTCTCACGAACTCATAAAGCCCCACGTCCTCGCAAACGAATTTGCCAATGAGCACAGCGATCCTTTCAGCGGCATGAGCAGCCATCCTACACACACACACGTGATTTACCGCCGGGGTGGGAATAATTATATCGTTTAACGCGAAGGGATTAATTAATCGATCGAGAGCACACACACGCAAGGAAGGGCAACCAACGTCAGCACGGGCGGCATTTCCGCCGAGACTACTTCCGCAGGTTTTCTTACGCCTCGTTCGGCACTTGGAAGGTCCCTCAAAGTCGAGGACTTCGCCTTTGATTTTATCGTCCCCCAAATGCCAACGATGACTTACCCACGGCAATCGATGCGGTTAATTCGGCTCATGAAAACCGAGGCCTCGGCAAAGTTCCGGCGCCGTCGATAAATTCCCAAAAACCATGCCATAAATTATGAGTAGGTACGTCGCAGTGCAGGATATCCAAAAACGCTTCGAACCCATTATTCAACAAGGCCGAATTTCTGGGTAAAACGTTACGAGTACCTTTTTTTTATTTTAAACGCATAACCCTTTCACACACCACTAGAGAAATATCTACAGTACTATGATTTCCTTAAACCTCTTGCAGACACGAGCAGTGATCAGATTTCAAGCAGCTTCTTATTCGGATTGGAATCCGCTACTACTGAATTCGGATACAGTGCAGTTTTCCTCAATTCATCGTAATTGAGGAAGGTAGATGAGGCAACATACATAGATACAGTACACAAAAGAAGGAAATATATTTTGAAACTACGAACAGATTAGGTCAGCACGTTTCCTTCCTCAGGAAATTCTTCTCAAACCTTCCGAGGAAAGCGATGAAAAACGTGAATTTAAAACTCGTTCCTCTCACTCACGGTACCAAACGAAACTGGGTTCACGCGAAACCAGATGAACCCTTGAAAGCACTAATCCGAAAATAAGCGCCAAACAATATAATAAATTTGAATGGCAGGGCAAAAAAACAGAAACTTCAAAGTAGCAGATTGGAGGTTTTAGTACCGGTATGTAAGAATTGAAGGAGCAACGACTTCTAGCTTGAGTTTGGCTTCTCTACATTTAAAGTTCGTTATTGTTCAATTTTGAAAAAGAAAAAAAAAGACTTGACATGTTCCAGAAGCATATTACAGTTGAACCTCAGTAAGTCGAATTTCTAGGGACCACGGGGAAACATCGACTTAGGGAGGTTTTGATTTTTGCAGGTTTTGAATTAAGGAAACAATAATTCTTGCTGTGAGGATTAGCAACAAAAAAATCGCAGGAAATTGTAAATGAGGAGATTCTGGGCCTAAACTTGCCTCTTGATGAGTTTACACCTTGCTGAACTTGGAGGCAGGGGTTCATTTGCTACATTTTTCTTTCAAATCCTTTCAAGATGCATCAAATGATTTGTTTTAATCATTTTCTCTTTCATATTTCAAGGAAATAATAACCAGAAGGCCTCAGAAAATTCGACTTATAATTCGTGTTATAAAAAGAATTCGAGTTACGGAGGTTTTCAATGTATTGATTCTAAGGGAATTCAGACAGGGACTTAAAGAAAATTCGACTTAAGGAGGAATTTGACTTCGAGAGGTTCAACTTATCGAGGTTCACCTGTATACTAAAAGACTCAAAGAAGTTTTGCTTATTGAATAAAGAAGAAACAGAGAATTCCGACGCCAATTGACAACCTCGACAAGGTTGAGAATCTCGCGCCACTTTAGTAGTAATCCAGACGTTTTTCCCCCCTCCCTTCAAGGTCAATTTTCGTGGACCATAAGAATAATGTTCTAGTCGAAAGGACTTACAGATGCTCATAAGAACTTGGATCATTTATTCGAATTATATTTTCGAAAGGTGCTCGTGAGCGGTTCACCTTCCAGGAATGAGCTTCATTTTATATTCGTTGAACAGATCAACGGAAGGAGATACAGCTTCTCATCAAGCACGTTTGTTATTCCCACTAACAATGAACCCCGTATCGTCAATATATCTGACAACGAAAACAGCTGATAGGGTTCGAACTGAGAGAGTTACTTCTTGCGTCTTTATTTTTCAAGGATTGTCCTTCTCTTTTGAAGTGTCCATCAGGAGGAGATGGGTGTAGTTTTTTTTAACGAGTGGCAATATTAAATTAACATTTTTTTTCTACCCCTGTTATAATCTTTAGTCGCTCAAGCTCCAGGAGAATCGCATCCATCGATTAACAGTCAACATTCCGGATTTGCACGCGATAAACTCGCAAGTACTGGAATGTAAGAACAAAAGCTGCCGTTTCTTCGAAGCATCCCGACGATCTTCATATCTTTATTTATTCGTTAAGTCCCTCGAAGGTCTTTAGCTCTATTAGACGTGACGTTATGAACCAGCAACAATCTTTTTACTCAGATTTTAGGTCCTTCGCCCTCAGGCTCCGCAATGTCAACGAATAACCGTAAAAATTCAGATGCTACAGATGTTTGGGCAGTTGAAAAATCGAACTCGTTTGGAAACTTATGAATTGCTCATTAAACCAAGTTGCTAAATGAAGAGACCGCGGAAAAAAGTCAGCGGCAGAAAAAAAAAAAAAAAAAACCCAGATCACAATCTCTCAAGTATCACTCGCTACGAAGAACTCGTTCAGGCCAAGGTTTCCCCGGTAATTTTGAAGAATAAAAAACGTGTAACAACTCGAATTTCATCAAGATATGCAAGGTCGCGAAGACGCGACATTTTTTCGCTGGACGATTAACTTGTTACGATTTATGACACGACCTGATCCATAAATACAACTCCACGAGAAGCATTTTCGTTCGCCACACAGGGTTGCGAAGCACATACTGGCCTACTGAGGCAGCCCAGTGCGTCTGCTAATTTTTTTACATTGTTGTTAGCTATTTTACTGCTTTGCAGCGTTTAAAAATCCGACTTCTTTGAAAAAAATTAGCAAGGGATGCTTCATTAGAATGCTTTTCAGCAGCACGCAAGTTTGATCAGATGCATATTGACGTTCCTTGACACACTCCGGACCTTACACAAGACTATCAGTGATCTCTATGGTATTTAGAAAAATTTTTTTTTGATAAAGCAGAAATTTAACCCCTTGAGTTACGCATTCGAATTGGCACTGCTTGTAATTCTCGGATGATAAAATGTCAGTCACACGTATAAGGCAAATTCACTTGCCTGGAAAATTCAGGAAGTTTGCATGCGGATGTTTCACAAAAATAAATAGAAGTAGGCTGACCTGAACAGCTGTGACGTGAGGCACAAACAATTCACCGGAAAAAAATGTACTCAAGGAAGACACACAATTTGGTAGTGAAAACTTGTCTGTAGATCGAGGAGATAGTTCCAGAAATATATATTTTATTATACATTACAGATACTGGTTTCAAATATCCATGACTCAAATGATTAAAAACCTTGGTCATAATACTGCTTGAGGCCCCATGTTTCACAGCAGGTGTGTCCCAACGCTTCGTGTATGACCGGATGACTCCGTCGGGTCACGCAGACGATTAAAAAAATGTAACAACAATCGATAAAATGACGAAACGTCGCAAATTTTTAGGCTGAAGAAACTTTTTTTAGCAAGGGATGCTTCATTAGAATGCTTTTCAGCAGCACGCAAATTTGATCTGATGCATATTGACATTCCTTGACACACTCCGGACCTTGCACAAGACGATCAGTGATCTCTATGGTATTTCAAAAAAAAATGTTGATAACGCAGAAATTTAACACCTTGAGTTACGAATTCGCATTGGCACTGCTTGTAATTTTTGGATGATAAAATGTCAGTCACTAAGGCAAATTCATTTGCCTAGAAAATTCAGGAAGTTTGCATGCGGATGTTTCACAAAAATCTCATTTTCAAATACCCTCCACATTTCAAAGAAATAAAAGTAGGCTGACCTAAACAGCTGTGACGTGAGGCATAAACAATTCACCGAAAAAAATTTTTACGCAAGTAACAACACACAACATGGTAGTGAAAACTTGTCTGTAGATCGAGGAGATAGTTCCAGAAATATATATTTTATTATACATTACAGATACTGGTTTCAAATATCCATGACTCAAATGATTAAAAACCTTGGTCATAATACTGCTTGAGGCCCCATGTTTCACAGCAAGCATATCATTTCAATTTTCAATTTTTTCTTGCAATAAGGGGATGATAATTTCTGATAAATTTGGCTAAGAAACTGCTTCACTTCTTTTTGCCCATGGCATACTTCTTGGTCCATTTAACAGCCTCCTTGTTGAAGGCCTTCCTGTTCTTCTTGAACTGTTTAGCTATACTAGGCACCAGGGGATCATCTGGATTTGGATCGGACATCAGTGATGATAGCGATAGTAAGACTTTTGATATAGTCAATGCTGGTGACCACTGCTTCTTGAGAATATCCAGACAAATCTCCCCTTTACTGTTCACATTTGGATGATAAATCTTGGTGATGAACTCGATCTTTGGGGGCTTGAATGGGTAATCAGAGGGAAACTTGATGTCGAAGTAGAAAGTGCCTCCCGCGTATGGCGTGCCTTTTGGGAAAATCGAAAATATTTCATCGATACAATAAAAAACCTTTTAATTTATTTTATTAAAATATTATTCCAGCAAACCCCATAAGATAACTTGGGAAAAACTTCGCATGACTAATTTAGCTGAATTGTTCGCAGCACCTTTTGTTGCTCAAGATGAACTACAACCATGAGACTTGAATAACTTTGGAAATTCAACAAACATTTCCTAAGAATCAAGTTTCACATTCCCACAGAGAAACTGCGCTGATATAATAAAGAATTTTAAAAATTCAACGAAGTACAACGTATATTATTAGAATACATGACGGCGCCCCTCAGACTTAGAAAACGTGGACTCAAATGCATTAGCTTTTTGAAATTTCAATTTTCCAATTCAAGTCTCAAGTAATCTTGGGACAAACTCCTATTTCGATCATACATAATATTTAAATACATTCTCACTTGAATTAGAAAATGTAGTTCATAAATTACTGCATGTACGTTCATGTAAAATAGCAAACTCAAATCTACCAGGTCAGCTAGAAACATAAAAAAAAAGTGAAGTCTATGAAATGTGACACAGAAGTACAGCGACTGTCTTGCATTATTTCCAGGTCAGAACTTTTTTTATTGGAAATGAAATATTAAAAGACTGGTTATCATCTAAAATACATTACACAATTTAATATGAAGATTCTCTTCTCAGAGTGAAAATAGTAACATGTAAATTATTAAGAAACACAAGTGATATTTGAAAATTTTAATTTCAGGGAAAAAAAACCGAAGGTCTTGCCAGATGGTCCCTTGACACTGGCTTTCCAGTGCAACAGATTGTCTCCCACTGGATTGGCTTCAATGCCAGCAATGGGCTCCTTCCTGAACTTGGACAATTCCTTGTTGACTCGCTTCAAAGCCATGTTTGCTCACCATATAAACACAGCAGAAATTGACACTAAATTTTGTCTCAAAAAGGAATAAGAATTTTTCAAGAAATTAAAAATTAAGTTCAGAACTTATCATTGGGGTCTATGATGGTGCAGAAA
The DNA here is from genome assembly GCA_905338405.1 of Notodromas monacha. NCBI lineage: Eukaryota > Metazoa > Arthropoda > Ostracoda > Podocopida > Cyprididae > Notodromas > Notodromas monacha. Next base: position 34,023 of record CAJPEX010000612.1, read on the forward strand.
CTGGAGTGAAAATTGTTCCAACCTTCATCAATTCCCTTATTCTTCCTCGCAGCTGTTCGCGGCTTTCTCTTCATCAAAGTGATATCAATCAGTGGCAACATTCTGCAGACTTGAAATTTTCCTTAAGATGCAGGTAATCATGAACAAATCAAATGAGAAAAAAATGTTACACGAACCATTCTGCACAGCAACTTCGTGCATGCAATGCTAACTCCATCTGCTGAAGAAAACACTAATCATAACTTTCGAGTAGAGAAGAAGTCCTATTCTACATTTTCCCTTGAATTAATTAACTTGAAAACCTATAAATTAAATTAGAATTAAACTTTCACTTTAATTTCTTCCGAGAACAAGAATATCAAGAAAAAGTAAAAAAATCATGAAAATGTTCTCAGACACATAAGCAATAAACTATCACAGAACTATCACTGGGTCAGATAACAGGAACTTCGATCCAAGTTTCCTATGTGGGTGTCCTGAGGGAAACGGATGAAGCCAATAATGCTCCAAGATATTAGGAAAAATAGAATTTCATCAGAACTTCCTTCTTCTATTTATTTTGGCTGCTACCAATAGCAGAAGAAGATTGCTTTTACACAAAAAAAAGTTGCTAGAAAAGAAAAAGGTTGTTGCAAAATAAGTGGGAAACGTTCATCAGCTGTGCTGCATTCAGGAATCCTAGCACAGTATAATTTAGGTCGATTTTTTGATCTCAAGAAGTCAACTAAACAGAGTTCACAGAAAAGTTGTCATAGGCTCAGAAAAACCCCCGATCAAACAACTGGTGTCAAACACAAGATATGACTGGCTTCACCCGCGACATCTCTTCTGCTAAGGCATTATATTGCTATTGAATATTATTCTGCGATAAAAAGGGGTTTTTTCCCTGTGGAAAAATTGCAAGACCAGAATGAACCTATCCTTTCCTTCAAAGACTTCTTTACTCTTGGGGGCTCCGGAGTTGTCTTGCCAAGCCTCAAAACCAAATATTTGTGAGATTCTCCGATTTTTTCAGGCATGGAATGTTTTCAATCATGAGCTTAGCCCATTTAAAAAAAGGCTCGTTAGAAATTTGTGATGATTATCATGTGAATTTTTTCTGCAACACCAAGTACCCGGAGATATTCAGAAGTCGAAAAACCCATCGATAATTTCATCCTTGCCAACCCTGTATATACAGTACACCTACTTCCCAAAATAATTCTCTGAACAAGTATTCAGGCATTTTCACGGTATTCTGCATAACAATCCAAAGCGACAATCCCAACTGCTCCCATATGCAATGCCTCCCTCCGCCCAGGCCTGACCCAACCGGAAAGAATGTCACGTCTTCCTTCCGCACGCACAATCAGACTCGTCCGTGCAGAAGAAGGAGAAAACGAAACTTATCTTCGGGTCCTATCCCCCCCGTGTCTAGGTATGAAATTGGCACGCCGAAGTCGTCAGTGTCGCGAGCTAGAGCGTGGGAAGCAGGGTGGACAAGGCACCCCAAGAGTGGGGGGAGAGGGTGATGACGCAACAAACCCCGAGTGGCGGCGGCGGCGGCGCGGAGGACCCGAGGCGCGGCCGGGGAGGTCACGTCGCTTGTTAATATCTCCCCAAAACCCGACCCGACGCCGCCCCACTTCTAATCGCCCCCTTCCGGCGTCGACACGCGCGCCTCGGCTTCATTTTCTTTTCACCCGCCACCGGAAAGAAAAAAGAATGAGAGAGAGAGCGGGAGATACACACGTTTTTCCGACTATTTTTTCGGTCGTCCCATACCCCTCAACAGTTTCGCTTCGGGAGCATTTACAACTCAAACGTGCTTCGCGACTCGCGTGTCAAAAACCTCACTTCGGGTTGGTGGAAGTACAGTACAGTACAGGGTGATTTTCGCGGTGCTAGACAAGCAATATTTCGGAAATCTCCCAGAGTTGGGATGATATAATTTTGCAATTTGTGTCGAATAAAGATTGGGCAAAGTGAAAGAAGAGGGTGGTGGCATGGTGGCAAGTTTTCATACCATCCGAGAACTATTGAAAAAAGTTTGACACCATCAAGATAACAGCGAGTGTGCAGCGCATGAAGAGAGAGAAAAAAAGTTTGACACCATCAAGATAACAGTAATTTCAACGCAATTAATTCACAACTGATTCACAAACGTATTTTCTCCTTTCATTTAATCAACACGCCAATCTTTGCTCCGAAGATTCCACTCAAATCCTCTCTTTCTCAGGGTGCCAATTTAAAATGCAGGAAAAAACTGAGAAAATTATTTCGTCTGCCATGCGCCTGTGCGGATAATACTCCAGGCTTTTTCCTCAATTTTTCACACCGTCGCGCCTCCAATTGACACGAGTCAAGATTTTCATGAACAGCCTCATTGTTTGACATATTTATGGACCAATGAGCGCGTAAAATCACCCTGTCGTTCCTTTTCCACCTATTCTGATTTCAAACCAGGTCTCTTTCCGCAGTTCGCAACTAGTGAATTTTCAGAAAAGTCGTCAATCGGCCAGTTTACACCGCTGCCAGCTGAGAGATTTACATCGATCGGTGAGTACTTCCAGAATTATTTCTTTGAGTCATTACAAAAACCCATTAAATGGCGATAGAAAAACGCGTGCTTTCACCAAGCGCCTTAAAAACAAGTGTAGTAGAATAAAATGTGCGGTTTATCGGTCGAAAAAAATTGTTCGAGCGTGTTTCTGCATCGGATAAGAGATTAGATTTAACGCGCAGTGTTTTCAGTTTGAGTGACAAAATTAAATGACCAAGAATAATTTGCGTGTAAAACGCGTCGTAAATGCTACATTAAATTGGATACGACCGAAAACGCAGTTTCTATTCCTACACCTAACTGTGTGTATATAACAGAGAATGACTGAATTATCGGTAAAATAATCTTTTAGTGGTGAAATTTACGAAAAGGAAACTTTTGGTAATTATGCCCTCAAAAACACCTTTGTGTTCATTTCTGCACGTCTAAAAATTCGGAGGTAACTAACATCGGAACAATTTCAGACACATTATTACTAAAGAAAAAAAATGTATCAAATATTACATTTTAGGGTTTCAAAAGTGCTCTTGAAAAATTGAACACCAAAAATAGATATGATCATCGAATACGTGAGTCATTCAACGGAATCGTTTCCAGAATTGGAAATGATCTTCGACGTTGGAAATGACTCGTCTTTCAAAATTCAGAACCGCTTTCACGTCAAATTTGCATTCAAGATTGTAACTTTTTTTTCGATCAGCAACGATCAGCGTATAACACTGCATCTACATTTTTGTTTTCTGAACAACTTCGATGCAGTGTTGAATGACAGCATTGTTTCTGGTGCGTTCAATCAGATGTGGATTTTTTCAGATGCACAATTAATTTTCGAAAAAAATTCGCCTTGAACTACTTTTGTACGTTGAAAAACTGCCGACTTCCGAGTCGTGCCAATGCACATGATGCTTATCTCGTGGCTTCAGGATTTTAGAGAATTAAAGTAATTCAAAAGCTCGCGCACAACAAGAGCTTCATTTTGAAGCGACTCGAAAATTCGTTCACGATTGATCAGAAACTAATAATAAAAAAGCGCATTTTCGCCTGAAAAGTTTCGCATTCAGTCCACGATGTGAAAGAAGAGAAACAAATTCTCATTTTACTGACATTCAGTAATTTCACTCAGCAAATACAGGAAAGCAGAGCAATCCAACAATGAATTCGGCATTTACGTCAAACTCAATGACAGTTCAAAGGATATTGCTCCTCAATTTCATCATCGTGGATTTGAAAAAAAAAATTTCTCCATACGTCTTCCCGAGTAAATTGTGGGGGGAAAAGACCATTCACACATTGTATTGTTGTTCACTAGCCTTCCTCTTCGCCCTACTGACATCAATTGTACATTATTCACAATACAGGAAGGAATTAAAAGATACTACTTGACATGTTTTCGGGAAGTTAACGTTGTTAAATACACAGACAAAAAAGTCGGTGAGAGGTTCGCTCACCATCTTCAAAACGTTTGGCGTCAATTAGTTGTTGACAGCCATAGTTGTGAAACTCGCAGCAAGCTATCGACAAGTAAATTGATGAATGCGAAAATTATGTTCTTCGGAAAAAAAATATGCACCAGAGCTTCTGTGTGGTTTCGATCAGTTATCCATAGTACTTGAATTGAAACGTAACATATAATTTTTAAAATTTAAAAAATGCATGACATAAGGCATTCCAATTATCCTAGAAAGCATTAGTAACTATGAAAATCCTCCTTTTATACACAGTACAGTACAGTATTTCGAAATAGAAATACACGAAAGCGTAAGATTTCGCATTTGAGTTGTGGATCCACGGGGATTAAAAATTTCATGAAAATAGCCAGAGCCAAATTTATTTTTAAAAATTATTCACAAATTAGCGAAGAAATTTCCAATGAAGTTGAAATTGAACTTCTCGAAATCGGATCCCTTGCAACTCAGTAATTATAAAAATCGAATACGAATTTATCGGTTCATCCCGCAAAAATTAGATTCACAACAATCAGGACTTATGTGTACAAGTTTAAACGGTGTCGTATAGAAATTTTCATTCAAAAATAAAAATTCGCTGGCAACTACTGCACAGAAAAATGAAAATAATTGTCTTGATCGAGAAAATGATAAACTTTTTGCTAGCGTCCTACACGCTTTGCAAAACAAATCAGACGAGCACAAATTTCCTCAATAAATTTCAGCATTCCCCAATTTGCACTGCGACGAAGCTTCAGCACTTCGGGGGTTTGGAAATCCCAGCAATATAGGACTAAAAAAAAACATCTTCCCAGATTAATTGCGTCCAGAATCAGTACCGAAATATTTTCTCACGGTAACGGGAAATTCGTCAGTTACACTGAGCAATTTGTTCCCCGAAAGAATCATGGCCCGGCTGATTCTCATTCCTGGAAGTGTGCTGATTAGGCGAGAACCCAATATATCACAAGAGCCCTCGTATTTCACTGACAGAGAACTTTCAGACAAATTTCACATCCAATTGTCGGATACGCTCAAACTTTCATATCATAAACTTGTACAGTATATTGATTCGAGAATCGGTTTTAAATGGCCCGCTCGTTCGCGGCGAAAGTTATAAAAAAAACTGCTGACAAATGCCCTTTGATTTGGGCGCCATCCTTTCTAAAATGCAAGTATGCAACAAAAAGCAGATATGCGAACCAACAGCAAACTTTCTTCGAACAGTATAGTTTGCAACACACGGATTTTTAATCACACAACAAAAAAACTGAACCTCTACTCCATAAGAGCGATATAATACTCTATTGACTATCAACGCTCAAGGAAACCGAAGAACACAATAAAAAAAATGCTTCATAGAAAGACTTTCATCACAGTAATATGCGATGGGAACTTGTGACACATTGAAAAACTTTGACGCTGACATCAAAAAGTATAGTTTGCAACTGATAAGAGCTTTTTCGATCGTCGTCCTGATGATGTTGAATTCAAAGGTTCTATGCAGTTTTCATGATCAGCGAGCCCAATCGGATAAAAACGGACCGCAAGAAAACTATCATACGCTTACCCAACTTGATTAGGTTATACTGTACGTAAAAATACCCAGAATTTTGAACCCCGTTTCAGAAATACTCTGTCACAAATGTTGGACGAGATTTTCAGCCTGTTATACTGTACATGGTTTCCATTGGCAGTGTATAGATTTTTTCCTCCTCAAGTCAATGATGCCTGAGACAGTTTGCCTCCAACTCCTTAAATCATGAAAATTAAGAAATAAACTGGCCTTTTTTAAGGATGTAGGACACATTTGAATTTTTGATCCACCATTGAAATTTAGTGTGAAGCAGGAGATGAACCTTTGAATTCACGAAAAAAGTCAGCAACAATATTCCACACCCAGAAAGCATAGGACGACTTCTTTTCAGGGATATCGTTTAATAATTTCGGCGATTACACTAATATAGTGGCTAACGTCATAAAAGCAGACATAATTTGAAATTTAATTGAACGAATTTTCAAGTACAGTACAACAAATGCTTTCAAGGCGGCAAAGACGAACCTTTTCTCTCCTTTTCCAAAGAAAAATATCTAAAACCCGCGTGTTTTCCAGACGTTTTTTGAGTGAATGATCTATTTCACACGGCACTACAGTTTCAAATTTCTCATTAGACGAAAAAAGCCAGGCTTCAATACGCTGGATGGGGAGAAAATTACAATCGAACCTTTTCAAGGGACCAGCAAAAAATGTTGGTAATGGAGGTTTTCGCGTTATGGAAACAATAATTTGTGTTTAAGGGGAAAGAAAAATGTACAGTATTACAGGAATTTTCAGTTAGTGATATTTCCGGCCTCAAATTGCCTTTTAAATGAGTTAACACGATGCCGAATTTGGAGGCAAGAATTTATTTGCCCAATTAGTCCTTCACTTTCCTTGAAAACACAAAAATTTTACATTTGTATCGTTTTTCTCTTTCCCGCGTCAAAAAAAATACTTTATAATAATAACCGAAAGGCCTCCAGAAAATTCGAGTCATGGAGGAATGAAGAGGGAAGCCTTCGAGGCGGGGAGGTCTTCAATGCGTAATTTCTAAGGGAATTCAGACAAGGACTTAAAAATAAAATAAAATAAAATACAGCACAACAAGTACAGTACAACAAATGCTTTCAAGGCGGCCAAGACGAACCTTTTCTCTCCTTTTCCAAAGAAAAATTTTCTGAAACCCGCGTGTTTTCCAGACGTTTTTTTAGTGAACGATCTATTTCACACGACACTACAGTTCCGAATTTATCTTCAGACGAAAAAAATCCAGGCTTTTTGACCATATGAAAGGGAGGTTCGAGATACTGTATCGAGGTTCATCTGTAATTCCAACGAGAAGTCCTGACAAAACCCTACAGTTCTCGACAAATCCTGTTCGAAACTCGGTCTAGACAGTATCTCTCGTTCACCCTGTACTACGTCGGTCAACAAAACAGTGACAATTTTCGTTTTCTCGGAAATATTGCAGCGGGAAAAATTTGTCGTTGAGAGACAAAGAAAGAGAGAGCGAGCGAGTGAGTGAGTCCACCCGCATTACATCCTCAACATCCATCCGCCCGCGTGCGGAATGGCAACAACGCGGTCCTTCCTCGTGCATGGCAATCCCGAGACTCGGGCTTCCGGGGCCCTAGTCAAAGAGATGCAATCACGTCGACATCCCAGGCATCCAGAAATCGGGCTTGTCTTGCACTTGGGCAACTTTCGGCAGGCGAATCACCGTCGAAAAATAAGTGTTCCCATGAACCAAAGGAATCCTCTTCCCTCCACGCCCCCGCCCTGTTTCAAGAGCCTGTTCGAAACACTGGCTTGTGGGGGGATTAGAAAAATTGTTTTGTTACATGCGTCCTCCGAGTCGCAAGAGAGGCACTCATTCCAAAGGTAAAAGTGTCATTTCAAAACTATTGAACGCGCTTCCGTGAATATCCAAATATTTCGTGTTCATCTACTTGAACACATACAAGCTCTCGGTAAAATGACTTAGTTTCTCACGGAGTTCAAGAATAAAACACAACACCAAATGTCAACAGGAAACACGATGCTCAACTCTTCTCGCTAAAAACCGGAGAAGTGAAAAAAATGCTAATTCAGATTCAACCGTATAAACCAGGGCGGACAGCAATCTTTTTCTTAAAATGTTCAAACAACATCCATGAAAGAAAGTCGACGAGAAAGAACAATTTTTTGGTGAATGCAGAATTCAGCTTTCCTGTTCTAATTTAGCTCGACATTAACGTAACAACAAAACTACTTTTCGAATGTATTTCCTTTGGACCAAGCATTTTTAATACAATAGTCTGAAGATAATCGGTCAAGAAAAAATTACGGAGAAAACGCTTCGAAGACCAGCAAATTAATATTTTCCACGAAATTGGGCCATTTCAGAATAACGCAGATTATCTCCGGATATCAGATGGACTATTTAACGCCTCCGCAATACTCCTAAAAATTTCGACGATAAATTAAAAAAAAACCATTAAACTTCAGCAGCTATTCTTCAGGAAACGAATACGAGGTAATTCCTTCACTGAACACGAAGGACCTCATATTTTACGAGAAATCACCGTTCGCATTTTCCAGCCAATTCCCTGTTCGCTAGTAAATTAGATCGAACAGCTACGTAAAATTGATTACCTGTTAAACAGAATCGCTTGGAAACATCACTGAAAAATAGCAATCGCTTATACTATGCTGTATTTTCATTTAAATAGGCAGGTAAGCTTTCAGGTCACCGAATTTCATCTTTTTTTCCACATAACGGGCAGCTTCCTATCCGCAATACTGCTGATTTCCCGACTACAATATTCACCAAAAACAAAATTTTGATTGGTTTTTCCACTGCACAATTTCCTAAACCCGCGTGTTTTCCAGCAAGTACTTGAGTGAACGATCTACTTCTCACGGTACTAAAACTTTCGCAGGGAACGAAATTAGCCAAGATAGAATAAGCTGGGTGGGGAGAAAGTCAATTTCAACGAGTCCTGACGACGTCCTCCAGTTCTCGACAAAACCTGAATAAAATTGATTAGAAAGTAAAGAGTAAAAATGCAATACTTTTCCAACGCCCAGTATGAAATGTGAACGCTTTTATTTTTCAAGTTGGCGGGTTCTAGTTCGACAAAATTAGTACTCCGTAAGTTCGCATCTTAGAAAACCTCACATGAGTTGCACGCGATAAAATCGTGGGGAATCCGCGTGACGCCCGTGAATTCCATTCGATTTCAATTCATAAGCCTATATATATATTTTTTACCCCAACTTCGACTCGTGTCCTCACAACCCTACGGCGAAAAAAATAACACCGTATTCCGTTGCTTTCAGCTGCACTGCACTTTTATATTTAGGCGACATTATGGGCTTATATTTCTTCGATCACTGTCACGTACAGTATTTTTCTTCAGGTCGTACGAGGGATACACGCAAGTTTGCGGTCACATTTTTCTTGCGACCGGAATGACATCACGGCCGATACTTGTCCGTTTTTCCGCTATTTGATCATTCAAAAGTGAAGGTGAACTGTACGAACAGAAATGCTGGCTGAAGCTTTTTTTTTTTAAGGTGACAAATTTTCCCCATACGACTCTGTTTGGTGGTTAGAAACAATCCTTGAATTGTTCTCGACTTCAATGATTGCAGTACTAATGAATCCAATGCGTACTTCATGCGCTTGAATTTTTTTAAACCACCCATCATGTGAATATTAGTACAGTACTGAGACCTGTCGCGTTCATCTAACAGAGATTGCACATGGTCATTTAAAGTTTACTGTGAAGTGAAAAAAGGCTACAGAAACTTTGTTTATGCTTCCACTCGCAATATTCCAGAGGCCCGAAGATTCTTCTTAGTTCAAGAGATTTTTGGTACTTTCCTGCTATCTCAGTACCCATGTTTCTTTGTCTCGTGAATTCAGTATTTGTTAGGTTAGGTTATGTTGAAAGATATTTGTAACTAACATAACCTGACCTGACTTCACCTAAATGAGTTCCTGCTTTCTTTGGGTTTCTGCTGAAACTGATTTTGGGAGGCGGTTAGGTGAAGTTAGGTTAGGTCAGGTTATGTTAATTGAAAGATATTTGTAAACGCCTCCCAAAATCAGTTTCAGCAGAATGCGGAAAAATGAAATTCACAGTTTCTGGTAGGTGCACGGAAAGTAGGTACTGAGATAACAGGAAAGTACCAGATTTTTTTGCTGTTCACACAGTCAGAAAACTCGAACAGTTTTTTAGGAAAAGTACTTCATGAACTCCGTCCTACAAAAGCTTTACAAAATCGAGCGTTGGCTTTTTTTCGTCGTAAAAAAAAAAATTCACTGGAATGAATTCCAATGAAGAAAAAACAGAATTCATTGGAATCTGCTCACAGAAATTGAAATGGACAGTTTATTCCCACGCGTTCGGTACTCGAGCCCTGGATCTTCCTGAAACCACAATCGGAATTTACGATCTTCCGGCGATATAATTCTCCGGGTATAGTCATTCGATCTCGGAGACAAACAATTCACTTCCGACGTTCCAAAAAATATGTAGAAGAATAAACACAAAAATGCGATCCAAATTTGACGCATTCCTCCAGGGGGGGGGGGACGTTTGGAAAAATCGTCAATCGCGTGATGCAATCTGCTGAGAACCGGTGAGAAGTGCAGTGACACTGTTGCAAAGACAAGACGTTATTAACCTATCTACGACAGCCGGCCCTTCGTCCCCCTTCTTTACTAACGTGTTTTACCCGAAAATTAAGATCAGTCTCGTATTATTATTTTGTCCTCAAAAACGGCCAGTGCTTATTATCCGGGTACACTACAAGTATGTTATTAAAAATAAGTAATGAAGGTAACAATCGACGACACAAAATATTTGGGCTGAACGTTTCGAAAAAGGGAGTACCGTAAATAAATTCGCAAAAAATTGTAGATAATATATAGGCCAGAGTCTCAATCGAAGTTCGAAACCTGGGTCGAATAATTGAATTTAAGCTGAGGATACGGTCTGAGAAGAATATTGTAGATCTTTCCCGTTTTTACTCCCATGAACAAAAACCATGAAGAGAACATTTTTCTCACGTTTAGAAGCACAGAAAATACTGTAATTCGCAAGGCGCAGCGTGGCCTTCAACTATGTCCGCCACAGAATTCAAATTTCAACTCCATTTAGTCATTTTAATTTGCTGAGAGTTCTTTCGGGCCAATAAGGTTAATGGACTTTTGTACGAGGACGGATACATTTTTGTTGAGGACTATATTACGCTCTATACAATGAAAAGGTCTTTTGTCAGGAAAAGCACGTCGAAAAATCATCACAGATGCATAAAATGCATTTCCAGAAATTTATTGGAAAATATTTCATCACCGTTTATTACGCAGAGAAGAATCTTGACCTACAATATCAAACATGAGTAAATTCTTTAAAAATTAAAAAGATAATAACAATGCTATGATTTTCTGGCTTGTCCAACGACTAGATCTCATTTTCGGAGAAACACGGTAAGGATCACGTTTTCATTGCCCCACCGCGGCCAATGTCGTGTCACTCACTCTGCATCCCGCGTTTATGGATTCGCGTGACAGATCCACAACGTGGACGGACTAGTTAACGTGAAGCACGGAAAAAAGGGGTCGCTCGTGTTTTGTAACACCTTTTTATGGCGTTGTTAGCGTGTTGGTTCGGCGAATTTTATGGGGCTTCGCTTTTCCACAGCAATTATTATTTTTTTTAATCCACGGAGGCATGCTTCGAAACCAGGTGGTTTCAAGTAAAATTAAAGGATAAAAATGCAAGGAAGAAAAAAAAGGTTTTTCGTCATCCGAAGTAAAGTCGCTCTCGAGCGTGGGAGCAGACCTTGAAGGTGTGGAAGAAAAAAGGTCAGACAAGCCAATTGCTGTCGTATGCGTGTAATTAGCCTTCAAAGTCGGCTTTGCGTTCAAGTTGAACTAGAAAAATTCTCACTACAAAATTCCCCCGGAATCTATCTCAATTGGTCGATTGCGGCACGTTGACAAATAACAAACCTTCTCCCTCGGAGAACCACGAAAATTCGGAAAAATCATGAACTAAACCACCCACGAGATCAATTCTTCTCAACAAATGTCATTCAAAAATAATTTCTCGCAACGCGAAAATATTTTCAAAGAGTTTCCACTGGGTGAGGCTGGAAATTAGAAATTGAAGCGTTACGATTGACCAGTCCACTAAATAAAATAAGAACTACACAGGATGAATGTTAAGAAGATTAACAAAATTGTCTTCATTCGTTCAAGTCTTTCAATTCACGGAAAATTTATTTATTTCGAGGATCACCAACAAATAAAATAGGAAAATAAATCTAAATTGCTTCCCTTTCGGGAACAGATGGAACTGACAAATGAAATTATTCTTTTTCTCTCGAGATCGTCGTCAATCTCATCGTTATCCTGTTTCAAATAATATCAAGAAAATATTGAAAGAAAAATCAAACGACCCTGAAATATTACTAAAGACAGAAAAATGTCGTCCAACTATCTGTCGTGGACACGATAAACTGGGACAATCTTCGAGCAAAATCCTTCACATCGGATTGCGAAGAAAATTACAACAAACTCGTTGGTTTCAGTTTTCTTGAATAGACATTCTAGCCATTTCAAATACATCATCACCATAAACATTAATCGAAAGAAGAAAAAAAACATTTATGTTATGCACTTTCCTTCGATGAGGTCAATTATTCAAAAGATATTTCATTTGGAAATCGGTGTGCTTTTTCTACACTCCGCAAATTACAGGTTGTTACTACAGTAAAACAAAATTGAAGGGATCAGAAAAAAAAAAATCGTCGTGAAGAACCTCTACCACATACTAGGCTAGAGAACCCCATGGAACCAAAAAAAAATTTCGTTCGACAGAGCAAATCGTCGTAGAAATAGTCTAACTGTATTTCGCAATAACCGCAATTTAAGTGATAGCTTCGGATTAACTCGAAAAAAACGAAGCATCATTCGATAAATGAATTGGAATGCTTTGTCGACTGGACAGTTAGTAACCTTCGAAACGGGCAATAGTGCACGGCGACATTAATTAGAATCCGTTGAAAGAAGCAGGAATAAATGACACAAATAGACTGAAATGGAACGAGGGTGCAAATAGAAGATACCCAACATGACGTTTTAATTACGTGGTGATGCCAGCTAGCCTCGGTTTCAACGAAAGCTTTCACAATTCACGGGGCTCGTTAGGCTCAGTCTAAAAATTTAGCTGTAAAATGAAACTTTTAGAACACGGATGGCAAAAATAGAGTTGATTCTACAAAAAAAAAACGTCAAAACAGAAGAAAAACTTGACGTTTCAACTAGCGATACAAATAAATGAACCTAGAGCAGATGGATTCGCAGCAATGTCCAGTGAAGAGGGTTCCTTCCTTTTTCCCGCTGGACGATAAATGATTACGAAGAAGTAACTGAAGTCGAAGGCTGTTACAAAACTGCAGAAATCGAACCTGACACTCCAATTAAAAATTAGATGAGCCACGAACACATGGTTTCGCGGGTCATGAGACGAATGCGATTTCGTCAATAATGCATCCGGGCTGAATTACTCATTTTCAACGGAAAATAGGTTTTCCCGTGCTGGACATTGCTCAGTTAGTTACACGAAAGTAACTCATTTCTCTTTTTCTGGAATAAGCAAAAAAACAAAAACAAAAAAACCACAGGCTCAACGATCCGTCATAGAGATACGTACAAATGTTATTCATCCCCCGGGGAACACTCTTAATTTTTCACACCCAAGGCCGGACAATTCACATTCAAGGCAACAAATGGCTCTGTTTCGTTTCACAACCAGCCGCCGATTTCTCACGTGCACCATTTTTCAACGCTTCGCTTCCTTTCTCAAAAGGATATCATCCCAAACGCGTGAGTCTGCATTGGAAATGCGTGTATTGAAGGAAATGACTAGCAAAACCCTCCGATTACGGCAGTAAGGTTGCAATCCAAATCAGCAATTATTTCCTCATTCGAGCTGGATTGGAAGATAATATATATATTCTTCATCTCGTAGGCTTCACAGCCATAAATACGTTTTCCAACGATTCAAGAGAAATCATATCCTTAATTACATTCATGAGGTCAAATACTGATGAATAAAAAAAATAAATGCATGGTCTTCAAAAATTGCGTAAACCAACGCATGGCCAAAGCATACGAACTCAAGCATGAAGCTTGAGCAATTTTTTTTTTCTGGAACCGTGTAAGTATTCGACAGAATTTGTGGCAATATTCTGACTTGTCAAATACACCTAGTAAAAAGTAAGACCAAATTTCAGCTTTTTATTTAATTCCGTTGCTTTCGAAAGATGACAATACTAAATTTAAGCATTTATTCTCGGGCTATACAATTAGAATCGACTCTTTTCACAATGTACTCGTTTTCAGTGACATTATATGCACTACACGATGTTTTGTGACACAACTTTGAACGTCTTCAAAGTTTTTCAAAGCATTTTTTCCGTACAACGAAGAATTGTAGATTTCCTCAGTAAAATTTNGGAGAACCACGAAAATTCGGAAAAATCATGAACTAAACCACCCACGAGATCAATTCTTCTCAACAAATGTCATTCAAAAATAATTTCTCGCAACGCGAAAATATTTTCAAAGAGTTTCCACTGGGGTGAGGCTGGAAATTAGAAATTGAAGCGTTACGATTGACCAGTCCACTAAATAAAATAAGAACTACACAGGATGAATGTTAAGAAGATTAACAAAATTGTCTTCATTCGTTCAAGTCTTTCAATTCACGGAAAATTTATTTATTTCGAGGATCACCAACAAATAAAATAGGAAAAGAAATCTAAATTGCTTCCCTTTCGGGAACAGATGGAACTGACAAATGAAATTATTCTTTTTCTCTCGAGATCGTCGTCAATCTCATCGTTATCCTGTTTCAAATAATATCAAGAAAATATTGAAAGAAAAATCAAACGACCCTGAAATATTACTAAAGACAGAAAAATGTCGTCCAACTATCTGTCGTGGACACGATAAACTGGGACAATCTTCGAGCAAAATCCTTCACATCGGATTGCGAAGAAAATTACAACAAACTCGTTGGTTTCAGTTTTCTTGAATAGACATTCTAGCCATTTCAAATACATCACCATAAACATTAATCGAAAGAAAAAAAACATTTATGCTATGCACTTTCCTTCGATGGGGTCAATTATTCAAAAGATATTTCATTTGGAAATCGGTGTGCTTTTTCTACACTCCGCAAATTACAGGTTGTTACTACAGTAAAACAAAATTGAAGGGATCAGAAAAAAAAATCGTCGTGAAGAACCTCTACCACATACTAGGCTAGAGAACCCCATGGAACCAAAAAAATTTCGTTCGACAGAGCAAATCGTCGTAGAGATAGTCTAACTGTATTTCGCAATAACCGCAATGTAAGTGATAGCTTCGATAATTGAGCTTTTTTTGCTTCGTAGTAAGCTATTTACTTAACCTTACGAAACAGCTGACCTGTCAATCATTGGAAGCTTTGCCCGTTATCACGTGCCGCTGTAATTAATCTTAGGCAACTTTCTTCGAGGAATAAATGACACAAATAGACTGAAATGGAACGAGGGTGCAAATAGAAGATAGGGTTGTACTGCAAAATTAATGCACCACTACGGTCGATCGGAGCCAAAGTTGCTTTCGAAAGTGTTAAGTGCCCCGAGCAATCCGAGTCAGATTTTTAAATCGACATTTTACTTTGAAAATCTTGTGAGATGGCAAAAATATAGTTGATTCTAAAGAGAAAAAAAAACGTCAAAACAGAAGAAAAACTTGACGTTTCACTAGCGATATAAATAAATGAGCCTAGAACAGATGGATTCGCAGCAATTTCCAGTGAAGAGGGTTCCTTCCTTTTTCCCGCTGGACGATAAATAATTACGAAGAAGTAACTAAAGTCGAAGGCTGTTACAAAACTGCAGAAATCGAACCTGAAACTCCAATTAAAAATTAGATGAGCCACGAACACATGGTTTCGCGGGTCATGAGACGAACGCGATTTCGTCAATAATGCATCCGGGCTGAATTACTCATTTTCAACGGAAAATAGGTTTTCCCGTGCTGGACATTGCTCAGTTAGTTACACGAAAGTAACTAATTTCTCTTTTTCTGGAATAAGCAAAACAAAAAACAAAACAAAAACCACAGGCTCAACGATCCGTCATAGAGATACGTACAAATGTTATTCATCCCCCGGGGAACACTCTTAATTTTTCACACCCAAGGCCGGACAATTCACATTCAAGGCAACAAATGGCTCTGTTTCGTTTCACAACCAGCCGCCGATTTCTCACGTGCACCATTTTTCAACGCTTCGCTTCCTTTCTCAAAAGGATATCATCCCAAACGCGTGAGTCTGCACTGGAAATGCGTGTATTGAAGGAAATGACTAGCAAAACCCTCCGATTACGGCAGTGAGGTTGCAATCCAAATCAGCAATTATTTCCTCATTCGAGCTGGATTGGAAGATAATATATATATTCTTCATCTCGTAGGCTTCACAGCCATAAATACGTTTTCCAACGATTCAAGAGAAATCATGTCCTTAATTACATTCATGAGGTCAAATACTGATGAATAAAAAAAATAAATGCATGGTCTTCAAAAATTGCGTAAACCAACGCATGGCCAAAGCATACGAACTCAAACATTTGTAGAAGCTTGAGCAATTTTTTTCTGGAACCGTGTAAGTATTCGACAGAATTTGTGGCAATATTCTGACTTGTCAAATACACCTAGTAAAAAGTAAGACCAAATTTCAGCTTTTTATTTAATTCCGTTGCTTTCGAAAGATGAAAGATTCGATGTGGCTTTTGCAAATTTCAGACATTCAAATTCCACTCATCATTGTCTTAATTTATAATCCATTAAATCCTAGTGTTTACTTATTGTACCGTACCTACAATAATTGACCCGGTTCAGCAGCAAATTTTATTCTCGGCCTTTTTCTCCACTCGAAAAACTCGTCGGATTGAGAAATGGGTAGAACGGAAGTGTCGGGGTCGAACGGAAATAATTTTAGACGAAGAAAAGATCGATTTTGATGCGGAGTAATGATTAGAAAGAAATGAGCTCGTAATTGACACGATTTCTGCGGTCATCCTCGGACCGGAATGAATACGATAACAACCTTGCTCCTCCCATTAGGGATGGAAAAAATATTCTAGAAAACCTCGTCGTCCTCCTCCTCCTCTTTTTCTAACAGAGAATCGGAAGTTGGATCCCAATGAAATAGATGCTTATCCCCAAACAGCAACTCAAAACGAGAAAAAAAATGACAGAGCATCGCATACGCGGGTACAACTCTTCCGCCGACAGATCAATTTTCTAACAGAGAATCGGAAGTTGGATCCCAATGAAATAGATGCTTATCCCCAAGCAGCAACCCAAAGCGAGAAAAAAATGACAGGGCATCGCAAACGCGGGTACAACTCTTCCGCCGACAGATCAATCAAGCACTTCATTTAGAGGTCGAAGGCCGACCTCCGCGTCCTGATCATGTCGGGTCATTAGCTCGACACGTCGAGAACACAAGCAGTGCCAGAGGTCACGTACCAAACAAGGGTCTTCTCGGGACTACCGTGTTTCCCACTCGCGTCAGACACAAAAAAATGAGGGCAATGTCGGACGAGAATCCTTCTTCGTTTCTGGAATTGTTCATCATGAAATTGTCAAGGATGAGGAAGACAGGAAAGAAGGCGTTTTCCGTGGCGTTGGGCACAGACAATCGACCCGGTCCACTTAACGAATCGTGAATCAGTTTAAGAAGGACCTTGATTCAGTCCGTCATTCCATCGGGTGGGTTTTTGCTTTTCCGTCAGGATGCGTCAAATTGCGCTCTTCGAGGAGTTACAAAATGCCAATATCGTTACGTAATCAAAGAAGATGAATCGAATCACAAATTGAAAAATGGCATCCGAAGAATTTGCTCAATGATTGTTGCTCAATCGCGTGAAACTTGAAACAAACGTGTTGGTTCGTCTCTTTTATTCATCGTCAACTTCAATTCGTTCCACGCGGCTCTTAGCCCTTGGAAAATAATTTTTCGTTGCATTAAATCATCGGTCCGCTTCACTTGAGTACTGTATACTCTCAACAAAGTTCAATGTACTTTTCAAATGACGAGACAATATATTAAACTGATGCTGAAAATTCGAGTTTTCTCCGCGAATTATTCAGGAAACGTAGCTTTTGTTTCAAAAACACCGAATTTCTGCTTATCAAGTTCCTATTTCATAGCAAATTTCATATGACCTAGCCCTAATAGATAACCTGAGCTAACAGATCTTAGCAGAGGGCTTCTGTAGCATCCAATATGAATTCCGAGATGATGGCGAGTCCATATCTTGAACTGATGCAAAGAAAAATCGAGTTTTGTTCGCAAATCATTTAGGAAACACGTCTTTTGCTCCAGAAGCTTCCAAACCATTGCGCAATGAATAAAATTATTTACTTTTCGCGAATTCCGCTCTTATTTTTGTCAACTTGCTGCACATCAATAGGAAAATCTGGGCAAACGCAACGGAGTAGATGGCTTCTGTTGCACCCAATAATAATTCCGTAATAAATTTGAAAACGGAACGGGCATCTGAATATTTTCGATGCTCTCCTATTTTCGTCTTAACGACGGATTCATGTTTGTAGGGGTTTCAAATAAACTGACAAAAATTACAAGTATCTTATTACAGGTGAACCTCGATGAGTTGAACCAACCCAAGTCGAATTCCTCCTTAAGTCGAATTTTTTTCAAGTCCCTGTCTGAATCCCCTTAGAATCAATACATTAAAAACCTTCCTAACTCAAATTTTTTTCTCTAAAACATCTGTAAGTCGAATTTTCTGAGGCCTTCCGGTTATTATTTCCTTGAAATATGAAAGAGAAAATGATTAAAACAAATAATTTGATGCATCTGGAAAGGAATTGAACGACAAAAATAGCAAATGAACCCCTGCCTTTAAGTTCAGAAAGGTGTGAACTCATCAAGGAGCTAGTTTTGGCCCAGAATATCCTCATTATAATTTCCAACACTTTTTTCACTTCTCCTCAAAACAGAAGTGTTTGTGTCCTCAACTGGAAACCTCCAAAAATCAAAACCTCCCGAAGTAGACATTTTTTCCTGGTCCCTAGAAATTCGACTTATAGAGGTTCAACTTACTAGCGTTAAAATTTTTTTTTCTCAATACAGTAGTTGAATCGCCCGAACGGATCCGAACAATGATAGGATCGTCGATTATTTTTCGGATGTTGAGGCGTGCGTCATTTGGACCCATTCCCTGACTTTTACAGTCGGGGGGGCCCCCGTGTTGCGACAATTTTTCGGAATGTGGCATGTTTTACGACTTTTCCTATTCGTTATCAACGAGTTTTGATTCAGCCGTTCAAATTCCGGCTTACTTTTTATTTCGTTTGAGCCACCCGAGTTGCTCAACAACTCGGTCGGAAGCTGGCTCTCCCACTCTCTTGCGAGCTGCAGTTCCGCGTCTTCGTTTGCCCGGAATGTTTCTCGGAATGCCGGATACCCCCGTCTCGTGAAGTCGACAAATGAATGGAGGAAATTGCTTCGGGGTTGTAGAGCAATTATTCTCTCCAGGTGGTTATTAATCAACGCGAGCAGGATGCTGCTCCTACTGTGAGCCGTTGACGACTGGCGAAAAGAATACAGCGAAGCGGGAAAGCTTTCATGTCGTCACGTAATGACATGACGAGGAGACTTGAAATAATGAAATAATTTTGACCAAACGGTTTATCGCAGCGCAGAAAAAAAGGCGCTCATTTCCAGCAAAACATCCTTCAACTACGATACCATACAGGTGAACGGGGAAGTTACAACAAATGCCTAAGGGCTACTACTTATCTTTTTTGTATTCTGGCGGACATGTCCGCACAAATATTTGAAAATGATTGTCTGCGTGCACCGATAACCTGGCCGTGTATTGCAAAGATGAAAAACGCCTTAAGATTCGTATCGACAATTCAGGTAGGAAAAAGGAAAAAGTTTCCCCGATCAAGAGCAGAATAAAATTTAAATAAATGTAAAAGGTATGCGTTTGAGCTGAAGGCTCGCAGATGCGACGTCAACGAGGACGTCCAACTAAATGGTCTTCAGATGATGTAATAAGGTTTGTCTCTACAGAAATGAGGTTTCCTTTGACCTTCGGAACGTGAGACTGATGAGTGAGACTCACTCATGAGCCTTCTTCGTACATTTCGCTGCTTTCGTGTGGCAGCACAACAAAATCCATCACACGAAGTTTTCCATCTTCGGTGACGGCTCATGAAATACGACAGCTGTGATCTTTTACTACACGTCATACGAGGGTATAGACAAAAGTTCATGCAATCATTCAAAAGAAGTCATACAATTGAGCTGAAAAAAATGTATTCTTCAGGGAAAACATATTCTTCGGCCCAAACAAAAAAAATCAGTCCTGTTTGACAATTTGTTTTAATGTTTTTCAAAATTCACCCTAGCAGAGTTTTGCTCTCCACTCAAAAGATGAGGCGCTCTTCCTGCAGATTTGTTTCTTTTTTTTTTTAGCCCAGCTTTCCGCTCAGAATTTTTGAAATCAACGTGGCATTCTTTCTAAGGGTTACCTCCAGGTTTTCCAAGGCAATTCCGCCATTTTCATCAACAGCCGCCTTCACAGCCGCGACTTTGGTGGCTGTTGATGAAAATGGCGGAATTGCCTTGGGAGACCTGGAGTAACCCTTAGAGAGAATGTATGCTTCAATGATTGAAAACCTCGCATGCTTAAAAATCCAACACATTCTACCTTGATAGATATTCTGAAATAAAATATGAAAAAGTACCCTTGTGCTTTAAATTATTTATTTTTGCCTTTTCCTCTTATAAAAAAAAACCCTGACTGGCCTAAAAATTCTGTAAACAAGGTCATTTTTCCAATAACGGAAACACCGAACTGGAGCTCTTTCTCTCACACGAGTACCCTCAATTTAGGGCCACCCTCGCTTAGTGCCACAAAAAGTGGCGAGACAAACGGTGAAATTAAATCGAGGTTATTTTTTAAAGCATGGAAATCCACGATTTTGGGTTCACACGGTACCGGTTGAATACTCGTCATGTTTTTATCCGCAAGGAATGATTACGGTATACGCAAGTTTCTCCCTCAAAAAGAATGCACAATTTCTGCGCGGAGTACAGTATTCATTATGTTCTGCACACAATAAATAAAAGGCACAAATACTTGGTCTTTAAATTTCAAAATCAACTAAAAATCGAGTTTTAATCAACTTGCAGAATTAAAAAAACTGCATGAAGATCGAAGTTTCATCATAAAAATCAGAGAACAGTTAGTACTTTCCTAGATTATTCTCCTTTTCATAATCCGTCCGCGCCTGAATGTGGGGTGATCCTTTTCTTCCATATTTCGTGTCGATCCTTCACAATTAAAACGGACTGAATCAAGTTTTACAAAATAGCATATGTATATAACGAATTTTTCCAAATCAACATCATCCATTCAACGAATCTACTCAAAATTCCAGCAAAAATTCTTCAATGCCTACGTAGCTCCTCTACGAAGATATTCCCCGATTATAAAATTTGAGCGGGGAAGAATGTGGAAGGGAAAAAAATATAGAGAAAAATGAGCTTCCAGGACAACAAAAAGCTGGATATTTGCTTCAACTCACTTTATGTGGAAACAGACCAATCATCGAAGTCCAAACACTGACATCTTGATTCCGAGACACGAAAAAAAAAAACAAATTTCAACGAATTTAATATCTCGGATTTAAATCTTCAGACACAATCTTCCTTGATTCATCGCTCCAAATTTCGTTCGCGATTTTCCATTAGACTTCGCGATCTGGAAAATTGAATACAGCCCTTGCGGTGTGACGGCTTGTATGAATAGATGGAGCTTATTTCAACGAATTACAATATACAAAAATCCAGAAATTTACACGACGAGTGTTTCTTCAATCCTGACAGAAACTTCACAACTCAGAAAGGGTCGTTGGGGATAAAGACAAGAGAAGACACGCATAACGAGAGTTGCTTCACAGCCACGAAACCACGCCAGAGTAAAAATTCCTCGTCAATCCGACCGTGAGTTAATTGTTTCCAATGATACTCGGCCGGTTAATTCCACGCGAACTAAAATTCCGCTGATGGAAACAATAAAAAAAAAATACAAGGAAAAACCCTCAGAAGCAGAAAAATCTAGTCCTTGCGTAAGGAATCCCTCCTTCGAATCGAGTTTCGCGTTTATTTTACGACCAAAAAACGTTCACTTTGCCTCGTCCTACTTGACGAACTTCCGAAAAGGCTCCACATCGAAAAAATAATACCCTTTTTTTCGCGCAATGGCGTCCGTCTTTCGAGACTTAATTAACGTACACGCGGGCGAAAGCTGGGATAATGAACTCCTCATTTTCACGTGTTACATTTCCATCAGCGTCACACATGCACGCACTTCGACGTGATTCGCATTTGCGACTCATTTGCTGGCGTGCCGACAAACAGCGGGTTCGCTCTGTCACTGCAACCACGCGTGAATTCGAAGAACACACTTTTCCAATCACGGGTAATATTTACTTCTTTGTTACAACGAATGAACTGCACTAAAATACTGTATTTACAGACTTGAAATAAATCAAACGTTGGATCAACAAAAAGTCGACCAGTTCACGAGTGCGGGGTTTGAACTACGATGGACATTTATCACAACGGAAACCAGGTTTCGCCAGATTTTCATACAAAAGCAGCCTTAGCAGGAATACTTTCATGATACAGCATAGAAATTTCAGATCGCAGCTCTTGACTTGAGTAACGCTTCAGTCATCCAATAATTTAAAGAGCTAAATAATTAGCAAGGGATGGCAAGGAGAAAGCGAACTAATCCGGGGTAGCATTCCTGTCCCATTTCCGAACGCCTTCCATAAAAAATTTTACGATCCTATTAATTCATCCGTCTAAAAAAAAAATGTATGTAACATTATCAGGACCTTTATTTGTCTGCGTAATTTTCCTACGAATTTCGTTTTGTTTTTGATGGTTATTGAAAAATCCCTCGAGTTTCTCAGTTTGATATCCGTCAAAAATCGTTTCAGACCCCGTCGATTTTTTCAAGTTCTTGAATATCAAGAGTAATCTCACATCGAATATCCCCGCAAAAAAACGGCTTGCAAATTCAGTCGTACTTTTTCAAGTGGAATTTCGAGGAGGGCCCAGCGAAAAAAAATTCGCGTTAGGGAGGTTTCGAGTTACGGAAACGAGCATTTTTTGTCGGGGGGGGGGGGGGGGGAGAAGAATTGCAGGCGATTCGAATGGATGATATTCGGGGCCCTAAAATTGCTTTCCAACGGAGTGGACTGGATGCTGAAATTGAAGGGAAACATTTTTAATGAATTGTTTCTGATAGAATTCAGACAGGGATTTAAAATAAATTTTATACAGCAAGGTATTCGACTTGTAGAGGTTTGAGTGAACGAGATTCAACTTTCAGCTGTTTGAAGACTTGGGAACGGAATAACCACAATCGGCATACGACTCTCCTTTCCTTTCCATTCCATGACATAATTTTCTACAAGACCGGCAATCACCTCTTTCAATCATCGGATAATTGAATACAATTTTTCTTTTAACCAATCAGAAGTGTCCACGCAATACGCAACAACAATTGTCTGATACTCATTATTAATGAATAATACACATCAACATGGACTTTCATTTTTCGAATCCTCGTATCCTATGAAGGGCTACCAACTCAGAACAATTTTCATGCAACAAAGCACACGAGATCTTGTTCCTTGAAAAAATGGGCATACTTTGATACACGTTAAAAATGGCTAAAAAAATATATGAAAAAAGTAACCTCGACCTAATAATTAAATGCTGCAGTTTCAAGAATCTGGAGTAAATCCAAGGAATGGCCACGAAAATCTTGCACTACGACCAAGTGCATTACAAATCAGTAATTAAGACTCTTGTGGGAATTCCTTGTCGGCTCTAGAATTTCCTTGGATGCTAGACTCGACAGAAAAATACGGTAAAAAAAAGGATAGCACAGTGATACTTTATCAAGATACAATCCAAAGAGTTTTCCCAACTCAATCGACTCATAAAACAAGGACAACTTCTTCAATCGATTCATTATCACCCTCAAGGTGCACTCAAAAATAGAAACAGCTATGAATCGTGTTTCCAATTACAATATTGCAGGTTGTTCGTGAGCAGGAATAAAAGGTCTGAAAATGTTTAGGAGTCACGCAACTGAAAAATAAAAAAGGAACAAGAAACTTCATCCCGCATATCAATACACAAAACGGACTGCCGATTAAAGGCTCTAACTTAACTGAGTATTATTAAAATCAGGAGTATTTTTATTCGGAACAAAAGCGATTATCCAACAAAAATCTTCTATTAAACCGGTTGGCCAAAAAATTACAAGGACAAGGATATTTCGAGAACACGTGTGGGTGAAAAAAAAAGTACTCGAGATGACTATCGATTCCATCAAAATCAAAGGAAAAAGTAGCTGTCCTCGTCCCCCATGTCGTGTAGTTTCCGTACCTCTTACTATCCCAAGATATAGCTGCCTAATCGTTACAAGGCTTCCAACTCTCAAATCTTGCGAATCATAAAAAAATACTCACCAGTTCCGATCATATCTACCCTTTTTTTTCGCATAAAAAATGCAAATTAACAATGACTATACGATGATCCTTCCGTTTGATGAGATGATCAACGAAAAATATTGAATACGATGAAGTTCGGGGGGCATTTGAACTACAGTATAAAATTCACGGTAGAGAGCAAACAAATGCCGTTATTGAGGAAAGACTAACATCACTGTGTAGCATTATCAAAAATTTTCATGAATCCTCTTCAATGAAGCGTCAAATTAATCTTTTTCTTATGTCCAAATTTATATTTTCTCGATGTTTTGAAGCGACAGATTTCCCAGAGGGAGAATTTCTTCAGTGGAGACATATTTTTGAATTAATTTCTACCAACTAGTCTCGTACGCCTGTCCGATGCCTAGCAAATTATTCAATAAATCCGCTTCGTGTGCATGGTTTTGAACTCCAAAAAAATTGCCCAACTTCCAGATTGTCCTCCGTGTAGATATTTAATTTAAATCAAATATTCTTAAAACAAAGACCCAACTATTCCAGGAGTCGCACATTGGAAATTGCCACTCAAATCCAACGCATTCTCAATAGTACCTTTCGAGGCACACAAAAAAAAAACCAGCACCAAGAAAACTATACAACCCCGAGTTATTGAGCGCGTAACTGCAAGCACATGAGGCACTTCGCTATTCCATTAAATGCAGCCAAACATGGCAAGTCAAATCCAGTTAGCAATGCAATAAAGTACCCTGGGAAGGCAATTTCAGACACCGATGGGGATAAATAGCCTCACGGCCACGTCGAAGACTCGGTCCATGTTCGCCACAATGGAAGTGACACAGCCTTCGACGCAAAAAAAAGGAAAAGATCGCGATAAAAATGATAATAACCCATTTCTTCGGGGCACCTAACGAGGCTATAAAGCGTCACCGAATCCGCGGTGGCAATCAATAAAATCGTAATCAATCATATCGACGCCCGCGCACACGAATGCTGACCTTCCAGTGCCAAGGGCAATCTCGACGGCAGTCTTGGGACATGTTAGAAGAAGAAAAATTCGGGGACAGTCTTCGACCGCAAGCGAGTAATTATGTTCACTGTAGACGACATTAAAGCGTGTCATTCGAACATTTTCTCAGTTGTATTATACATGATTACAAAATATTGTACTATTCTTTTACGCGTTTAAAAAAGAATGCCGTTTCTCGGACTGCGTTTACATGCCACACATTCCCCATACACCTCAAGACATAAAAGCCTTACACACGTTACTATGCAAAAATGAGCATTTTCGCTGAATTGCGAATTTTAGCATGAATACACTGAAGAGTAAAAATGAAGAGGTACTCAGGAATAATTGCTTGAATCTGGAAAAATGCCACGAAAACTTAAGCCCACAACATTTTTTTAGATTATCACCGAGAATCCAGTCGGATCACCGATGCTACCGTCTTTTAGTGAAGTTCACGAGAATAGGATTATCCCGAAGTCAAATAAAATTGAATCAACTCAAAAATAGAACACAAATGCTGCTGCCAATGACAGCGACATCTAGACACTCTGGTAGCATATGCGATAAAAGTAAAAATGCGGAATATTCACTAAAGATTTCTAACCAGAGGAGAAATTTTAAAAACCTACACTTTCGAGAATGACGCGGTGCTACCACGGAAAATTTCTCAGAGGTACTGCAATGAAATGTTGACTGAAAATTTCCATTACCATGGCAAATTTCAAGTTCGAACGAAATCTGCGACGAAATATATATGTTCCCCTGAAGCGTCCGTCACACACAAACGAGAAATGATTCCATGCCTTCAATAGCAGGATTTTCCCTTTCTTAGCAAAGAAGAATATATATGATGCAAAGATTTTAAAAAACTGAAGAAGCATTCTGCATCCAAGGAGTTATCTTTTGTGAACTGCACCGAATTTTTCGCGTGTTCCAAAACAGCATGAGTATTAATTTCTCACTCGGCTTCAACATTTGCGATGACTCATCTTTTTTCTTATCCTTGAACAAAAGACCATCAACAGGAACGGCCGTAAAATGAATTTGAATTTCGCAGGAATACCTTAGCACTCCCGTGGCGATTTTTTTTTCTTTTTTGCAGGGAAATGGAATTGAGAGGACTTTGTTTCGTCATGCTGGCGCTGCCAGCAATTTTGCCAATTTGCCTAGCAGACGTCCAGTTTTTCGCCGATCCCGACCCTCTGTCTCGGATCATACGAGAACGCGCTTTGAGGATCGCGAGCATACGGAAAGTTTCGTCATGCTGGCGCTGCCAGCAATTTTGCCAATTTGCCTAGCAGACGTCCAGTTTTTCGCCGATCCCGACCCTCTGTCTCGGATCATACGAGAACGCGCTTTGAGGATCGCGAGCATACGGAATGCCGACTCAAATCGACCATCCCGAGCTACCAAAGCTGCATCTGTCGTCTCAGACGACGAATCATCTTTGCTTACAAATCACGGTGATACATTCGAACACAAATTTATTTTTTACCCAAACGAAAACTTGCACGTAGAAATAAACACATACAACCACCAAACACTTGGAGAAAATATTTCCGAAGAAGATTTTGATTCCGCGGGCAATTCAAATTTCATAGTGCCCACGCTTTACTTCCGGGTAAACCTAGGGACTACAAAGCAGTGTCTGTATTAAATTTATCTTTTTAAATTTCAACGGACTACCTGACTTGGAACGAATGATTAAAAAAGACGACCTTGCCGAAGAGAGGGTCACTCGATTTATGATGATTATGAAAATATTTGTTATGAATCAATTGCATGCACATGCTTGCAATGCTGCTATGGTACAATGGGTCTATTAGATTCGCAGACACCTTAGGGAAATCATACATAAATTCCAACAGATGCAGTTCCCCAATTTCGAAAAATAAAAAAATTAATATTTAAATGCATTTCGGGACTGTAGAAAATAGCGCGGAAATCACACAATTCTCGTAATTCCATGATCAGGTCAGATCATCCACCAGCTACCAGCAAAATCAGGTAAAATGAACCAACTCTGAGATAGGAACGGGTGCGCGGAAATGACTAGAATTACAAACTCAACATAGAACACAGGAGAAGGATCACTTTCCGTTTATTTCATGATTTTCTTTAACATTTTTCCCCCGTTTTCAGCGATTCCCCAAAAGACGATCCGGAAAACGTTTCGCGATTCGCGTGCCGATATTCTGCGAAGTCAGAGAGTCACTCGACCGCCAACGGAATCCATTCGGAAATCGACGGTTGCAGAAGAACATACCGCGCAGTAAGTTTATGCTTTTCTTTGAAAGCGTCGCGAGTATGAGACCTATGCTCATTCGACTGTGAATTCACGCAGGGACGAGCATTTCCACAGCGACGTGACGGTGCCAGTGAGGACCTCCCACGGCCTGGATCACACCATCGTCCACGTCGACGAACCCCATCTGCGGTTTTTCTTCATCCAGCCTCGTTTACTGGCAGCTGGACTTCAAGCTGAAGTCCTGCCCAATGGAGGTTACCCTCACTTCTCACGAGTCATAATTTACTTCAAAAAAGGCGTCAAATACCTTGAAATAATTGCCCATCCTTGAGCAAAAATAACTGAATCTTACCGAGAAGTACAAATCAGTTCAGATGCACCGTTTTCACTAGTGTTCCCCAACCCGTGGTCTGCGGACCGGCATCTGCATCAAAAGTAGGGATGAATTTCTGTTATTTTTACGTAAAATTTTGGAAGGACAATGTCAGTTGAAATTATCTAATGAAAATAAAAGTTGGCTTTTCTCTTGAAATCTCAGACAAATTTACACCTGCAGAAATAAATACAGGTAATTTCAAGTTTTTTTCATTCTGAGGAACCTTTCCTCAAGCCCACCTTTCTAATTTTGAAGCCATTCCACTATACGCCTGCTTCAGTGGTGCTTCACTCATTTTTTTTTTTCAAAAATCAGAAACTTTTAAATACCTGCCATGAAGTCTTTTAAGCACAAAAGTTGGGAGTCTGCAAAATTTCATGAGACTTCGCCGATCCGCAGAAATTTTTTTGGGAATTTTCCGGTCCGCGGGTCTAAAAAGGTTTGGGAACACTGCAATAGACTACTGTACTAGAGAACTGGAGTACCACGCGCCCTCGAGTAAGACTCGCGCCCCACTTTTTTCCCTCAGGGTAAGATGCGCACCCAAGCTTTTGTTCGCTTAAAATAAAAAAATTATTCAAGTTTGAGGCTTTTCAGTTAGGATCTATTTTTCTTCTGCATTAGCAGCGTGTCTTCCTGTTTATCTTTGTCTAAAGGAGCAGTCAAACTTTGCTTGCATTTCATAGCTTCCTCTTTTAGATGAATCCTTTTTTTTTCCCTTACACTCGAGCCTCGAACTGAAATGATTACATCTTTGACGATCATTTCTCCTGGAAAGGAAAACTTGGTGCCATACATTTCCTCTTAATTTTTCCTAAATGTCAAGGAATCGAATGCGACATGCACGGTTTTCCTGGATTTCCCTTCCGAAAAGTTATACCTGAGTACCACGCACACAAAACTTATTTTGTCTCAATTTCTGGAATAAATGTGCGCGTGGTACTCGCATAAATACGGGGAATGGTCCGAACAAGAGCATCTTCAAAAAAGTCACCAACTCAATATTCGTAGAGATACGAGAGTTGATTCCCGACCAATCGATATTGAGAAGAAGTATGTTCAGTGGCATTCCGGGGTAATGACTGTAACGTCACTAGGGACGATTTTGTATTGTTCCAAGATAGCTCTCACAAAAGGACAAGTCTTAAAATGCGAAAAAAATCAAGTTCTAGACAGCTATCATCAAAGCACAGAAACCGCATCAAAGATCAAAACAGCACGTACTGTATTTGATGCTAAATTCCTTAAAATAAAGAGCAAGTGCTACGACGACCAAGTATCAATAACCTAATCTCATTTAACCTGATATCAAACCCTTCGGGCTTGTCTAATACCAGCATCGCCTTTTGAGCACAATTTCAAAAAAAATTATCGTTTAAACTTCGATTTTCCAGTGAGCGTCCTTTTGAAGTAATGTTCATAGTAATGAAAATTCGTTCAACTTCCCTCCTTCTCGCTTACGGCCATTTCAAGTAAAGATTCGAATAAAAACAGCAACAACACGAAATAACGCTTTCACAGATGCCGAATCAAGAGATGAAGCAACGAACGACATAACGAAAGCACCGGTTGATCCGCCATCTGCAACTGGTTTTCGGAGAGGAAGGCTCGTATTCCGCTTGAATCCTACTGCTGTATTTTTAATCAAATACAAAATTGAATTCGCTTTCGAATTCTCGCAGGAATCTCAGTCTTCCCATCAACACCGTGAACTCGGCGGAAAAACCGAGAATCCAAGACCAGGAACTCCATCTCTCGCCAGCATTTTCAGCTGAAAAACTCTTACAGCAAGTCCAGACGGCGGCTGATGAAGCAGTTTCAATCGTGGAACTTGTTCTAAATGCGGAAACAGACGATGCGGTTTCCGAAAAGCAAGACGAGCAAATCGAAGCTACTTCGCAGCCTGAGGAAAAGCCCGAACCAGAAATAACCACCGCAACAAATTCTCGAGAAGTCCTAGATGTCACTGAAACTCTAGAACCAACAACTGAACAATCACAAGACTCAGAACCCGATGATGAAGGAACTCAGACCACTACAGTGGAGAGCCAAGAAGCTACGGAAACACCAGAGGCTAGGCCACTTAAAGACGAACAAGTGGTTTCGACAGCCGATGACGAAGCAGAAGAGCAGCCAGCTCAAACAACCGCGAATCCCCAATCGAACCCCGACGATTTTCAGGAAGGGGTACCGGAAGACTCAAGCAACGAATCCACCACAGAAGAAACTAGTACAGTGAGTTCAGATGACGTGAGACACACAAACGACTCTTCAGAAACAACAACCATCACCTCCGAAATTTCCGAGACGAGCTCTGAAGTGCAAACGACTACAGAAAATGTCGACTCTTCCGTGGAGTCCACCTCCCTCGCGAATTTGTCTGGAGAAGATGATATCTCGGAGACAACGACGACAGGAAATCTGAGGGATCACAGTAATTCAAGTAGCAGCAGCAGCAGCGAAGAAGTCACTTGGGATGCTTCGGATTCGTCGACAACGAGGTCACCAAATGACTCTTCGGAGAGCAGTAGCAGCGAAGAGTAAGTATGAACCATGCAAGAATCTATATATGTTGTAGTTCTGCACACTGCACCTGTATAATCTAGTACAATACTGTATGGTACAATATATCTAGTGTGAGGGACACCTATGCGATGTCTTTCACATTACCGTAATGTCTCTACATGTGGATAGATGTCACTCCACATAAGCAACACGTTTCACCCGAAGCTCTAGTCGCTTCTGGGTGGCGCTCATTCACACGCGAAGTGGGAAAAGAAACATCCTCCCATAAAGATTTCTAACTCGCACATTTTCTCCAACATACGTTCAAATAGTCAGGTTAAGAGTTCAGAAAATGCATAAGCCTTTTGTTTTAAAATACTGAAATACCGTAATACCTGCACTATGCAGAATGCAGGTAGACTCTATCTACGACGACCTCATCGACAGCGATGTCGACAACGTACAGAAAAGTACAAGATTTTTTTCGTCTCCGGAGTTCTTTTCCAGTGCTATAGGAATTCTCAACACCAAAATTCTCCCTACAAAGATATGTTTTATATTCCCTTCGATTTCGTTATCCAGAGAGTCCACCTGTATTTTTTTTTTAAATCGTTCAACTCGTCTGCGGACAACTTCGCGTGAACGAAGCCTGATATTCTCCGAGGTCTGCATGGGCAATATATTTCTGCATAACATGTTTAATCACTTTACCAGGCCTCACTTGATTTTTTTCTATCCGAAAAAATTAAAATCAATGAATAAAGTATTAGCACGGGAGAAAATGCATAAATTGAAGGGTTTCAATAAAAATACAATAGTCAGACTCGAGTGAGAAAAAAGTCGCCCAACTTTCGCAACACCCGATGTCCAGTTCATTCCCCTATTTTTGAAGTGTTTACAGGTGATTTTATATGTCCCACTAGCAAATTATTCCCGCGTCTCGTCCGTCCAAAACAGTTTTTTTTCTAAGAAACAGAAAGAATCATGTCTTATTCTGCTTCATGTCGCAATCATTAACCCACACATGCTTTCGATTTCTTCCTCTACATCAATTACTGCACTGCCGATTCCGTTTCAGGGAAATTGGAGGGACAACCACTGAATTTGACACCTCTGACAGCACCAACGCTGCTGCAAGCACAACAGAATCCATAAGGTAAATCTCCAAGCTTTAATGCATAAATGCATTTGGATGTAATCCACGTCTGCAATACAGCTCGAATGACGATGAAGGGGAAGCCGATATTCACAACGACGAAGCTGATGATGAAGTGCAGAAAAATGTTCAAGAAACGACAACTGATTCTGATAGAAGCCAAGAAATCGTCCAGACAACTACTGAGACGACGTGAGATTATTCAAAAGTCTTACTTTTGAATAAGTTGTTGCTTTAAACTGGACTCGTCATTCTTGCAGTGATTCCTCGAAAGAAGCTCAGAATGCTGAAGTCCATCAAAACTGGACACATCATCCCGACAGAGAAGCCTCGCAAGAAGTTCAGATTGAAGAGCGGGACAACTTCGGAACCACGCCATTGCCCCAAGAAGAGCACACATCATCGCAACCGGAAACTGACGGTCAGTTTTCTTGGGAGGTTAAAACACTCTGGTTCATCTATTAACGATAATTATTTTGCCCATCACTGCGAAGATCATAATTGGCTTATCTTGAGCCATTCTAAATTATTAATACCCCATAATTTGTTTGACCTATAATACAATTGGACCTCAAGTCGAATTCAAGGAGATCCGAAAAAATCGACCAAGCGAGATTCGAGATAGAGAAACCAGCTTTTTTGGACCTCTTCAAGTCGAATTCAAGGAAACCAAAAAAAAATCGACTAAGCGAGAGTCGAGATAGAGAAACCAGCTTTTCTGGAAGAAATATCAATGATCAACTGGGCGTTAATAATCTCGAAAAGTTAACTAACAGGATGCTGAACTTCGGGGCAAGGGTACACTCGACCAATTAGTCAGTAACTTCCTTTTGAAATAAGGAATAAATATGTTTCTGTTTTGTCTTTCTACTTAATGGTCCCCAAGAATAATAGCCCAGAGGTATCCAGGAATTCGAGTTAGGGAGGGTTGGAGTGGGAAAGCCTTCGAGTTCAAGAGGTTCTTATAACATTGGTATCGAAAACATGAAAACGAGGATTTTAAAAAATATCGGAACAGAGAGGTTTACGACTTAGGAAGGTTCAAGTTACGACGGCTCAACTGCATTCATAACGTTTACAGATTCGCTTGATTTCCTGGAAAATTCTCGCTCAGCATCGTTTCATGATTTCACTGTCTCAAGCTCTCAAGAAAATTAGTCTGATCAATATTTCATTAAACTGTATTATTGTCCAGAAGAAAAAAAAATTGCTCGTTAATCTTCCAACATTGTCTTATTTTACTTACAGATACAACGTCGGATTCGCCTTCAAAGGACGAGAAGAGAGAATCAAGATTGAAAGACAACGCATTACGACATGAACCAGCAGGTAGGATCAACGTTGCTTACCTTCTGAAGTACGAGCATAGAATCTCTAATTCTCCCTTTCTCCTCTCCAAACAAAACAAAACTGGTACAACAGAACCATGATCAAAATCCTAATGCCGATCTCCAATCAAATCATGCCTTTCATCCAGTGATAACGAACAACATTTATAAAACGAGCCACTCTTTCCACCAGCTCCAAACACTGAAGCCGAGAGCTTCGATACAGATTCGTCCGAGTTACACACGTCGCTGCTCAGGGCATCCTACGGAAATGTACTCAATCATCCGACGCAAGTCAAGTCTTTCATCGTGGAAGCAAGACAAACTGCTGAGTCAACCGACCGGGCTGCTCCGAGAAACTTGTACCTCAAACTCAACCTGGATAAGTTATTGGATTCCCTCGCGAAAACACGGCGGACCCACTAATCTTGAAATTTTCTTTATGGGGTGGTCTAGAACTTCGCGGACTTTTCGGAAAAATGGAGTCTCAAACAAGAAAGAATCATTCAACAATATAAAGTACCAAGAGTACATGTTCTTGCTTCGCTCACAGACAAGCACTTCTGTGGACTTAGATTTCACTTTCATGCAACGCTAGTAGGTTAGTAGTAGGTTGATTAAAATGCACTTCCATGTTTCCCCAGAACGCATGAAAAACATAAAATTCTCATACCGACTCAGTCTGAGACAACTCTTAGTGATATCAAAAATTAATCGCTTTTTTTTTTTAATACAGCAGTTTGCTCGTCAGTAAAAGTCAAGTACAGTAGAATACATAAGGTACACAGAATTTTGAGAGCGACACTTATTCAAAGACAAAAGTAAATTCAGAGCAATTTTTATCTACGCGCCAACTTGACTTGCTAATTCTATTCAACCCTGAAGAATGACAGATAAACGTCAATTTAAAACGAAACTGACCCAATAAACATACGTTTCAAAATGCATGTATAAAAAGGAGCTGATGAGTGAATCGACTGAAACCGTCGTTTCCACGCATTCCATTCAAAAAAGCAAGGAACAAAACTACAGTGCTATGTTTTGATACAAATTGTCTTCCACAAACGGAGCTTCATGCTCAGGTTTTGGGGGTTTATCCCCTGATTTGGCGTCAGTTTCGATCATTGTTGGCGACTGAAAGCCAAAAGACGTGTTTTAATTTGTTTCTGATCAAGAAATTCCGCGAGTTTTATGACCTCCCCAAACATCATCTTGTTCTAGTCCAAAACTTAGATTTCACTTTCATGCAACGCTAGTAGGTTAGTAGTAGGTTGATTAAAATGCACTTCCATGTTTCCCCAGAACGCATGAAAAACATAAAATTCTCATACCGACTCAGTCTGAGACAACTCTTGTGATATCAAAAATTAATCGCTTTTTTTTAATACAGCAGTTTGCTCGTCAGTAAAAGTCAAGTACAGTAGAATACATAAGGTATACAGAATTTTGAGAGCGACACTTATTCGAAGACAAAAGCAAATTCAGAGCAATTTTTATTTACGTGCCAACTTGACTTGCTAACTCTATTCAACCCTGAAGAATTACAGATAAACGTCAATTTAAAACGAAACTGACCCAATAAACATACGTTTCAAAAAGCATGTATAAAAAGGAGCTGATGAGTGAATCGACTGAAACTTTCGTTTCCACGCATTCCATTCAAAAAAGCAAGGAACAAAACTACAGTGCTATGTTTTGATACAAATTGTCTTCCACAAACGGAGCTTTCATGCTCAGGTTTTGGGGGTTTATCTGGACTAAACCGCAGTCAAAGCTAGTAACAACCGCTGACTTTCGGTTTTCTGCACAAAATTAAACAAAGACTAGTTCTTTAAGGCGCTCAAAATACTGGAGGGGTTTGTAGTAGAACAAGATCAGGTTCAATGAGGGTTTTGATAAGTGTCATTGTACAGTTACCAAGTGTACATTCGCCTTCGGGGAGGCAGTGGATACGTTTGCAATTAACTAACCACCTTGATTCGCGGTGGAATGAAAAATATTTTTTTCGAAAACGCTTGCATTGAATTTACACATCTGTGATGCACCGCACGCCATAACACGAATGTTCCCCCGGGGGAAAAAAGGGGCAGAGCTGGAGAGATTTTGATGTGGAGCTTCTTAGCGAATTGAACATTTCACTGGGAAAGTTCTCACTGCAGGTAGCATTTCCTGAAAATTTCTGAACGATACTGGTACAGTAAATGTATGTATTTACCAAGTACAGTATTGGGGATCACCATGAACACGAATTCGCTTCCGCTCCCTCTCCAGGCTGTAGTTCGAGGCAAAGTATGTCCTGATACGTATGTTCGGTCATGAACACAAAATACGATTTGGATTGGAATGAGTATGCCGACGACGGCAATTAGGAGGCATATGGGTTCACGAAAACATGACCGAGCCAATCATATCATGACACGTTTGCTACTACGGTTATTCGAGGCGTTAATTTATAAATTTTTTTCCAGCTTACTTCAAGCTCGCTAATACTGTACAAAATATAAGAGTATTTGTCTGAAAAACGTATCGCTGCTCTCAGTTGAAAATGAATCCAACAGAAGAAATACGCCTCGAAAACCCCGAAGCATGACACGAACTTAAGTTGGAAAAGCAAGAAAGAAGAATACGATAGCATTACTCACGTCTTTCGAAATTTCAGGAGGAATTTGGCTAGGCATTTGATCACCATCACCCGGTGCTCGACCGACGAACATTTTTTGACCAGCATCTCCTTCCTCGTATTGCCCCTCATCTTCGAAGCCTTCCTCTTCTCCCCACTGTTATGAAAGCGAAGTGATCAATAAAATAACGCATTAGCACTTCCTAGAATTTTAATCTCACTGCGATAACAAATGCACTCGAAGACAAGCAGTCAAAATTCGCATGAAAATGCTCAAAATATAACATCCTCAAATTTGAATTTACCTTGAAAGAACTCCGAAGGATGATTACTCAGATTATCGGAGATAATGATCCAGCGCTTTCTACGAGATAATAAAATATTACACAATTAAATAACAAAATCCCGGCGATGGATTGAAAAAAATCGAAAGACAACGTGAAACTGTATGACAAGCAGTCCTGCAAATTTCGAAGTGCAATGGCCGTCATATCTAGTTGATCAGAGATAAATAAAGTACAACGGCTCAAGTTCAAATGAAGAAATACAGTACTCAAATTTCCATTCGATGAATCGAAACTTCAGCATTAATTGAAGTCCAAAATCTGTAATGAGAAATCTACAGTAAAAGGAGTTTCAACTCGCCTCCGCATCATCGTTCGAGTATTCGAGCCCTTCGCCTCCGTCGAACTGCTCCGTTTTAACCAATAAATCATGTTCATCATGGAATTCTTCCATTCCTGCGATCGCTTCAGTAGAAGGTCCAGCCGTTTCGGGATCAATAGCTGGTAGATGCACATCTGAGGCCTACGTTCAAAATGAAAAAAAGGCAGGTGTCAAGGCCTAATTTTTTTAGTTTTTCGAAAAATTGACTCACTCCTGTTGACGCATACACAACAGCATCAGGGACTGACAATGATTCGTCAAGTTTCTGAGATTTGCATAAGAGAGCATCGTCAACTGAAGACTGGGGGCGGGGATTTCTTTTTGCACGCAACGATTGCCTCGGTCGCTTGGGATCTTCTTGCACTGGATTATCTGGAACGGTTGATGGGGTCGAAGGCCGAGATTCCCTCCTTGTTTCTGTTTTCACGGATTCATCAACTTGTAAACCTCTGATGCCCAGCTTCCGTCCAGCTGTCATAAAAGCTTCCAACGTCTCTTGAGGCACAAACGTTTCTCCCTTGTAGATGAATTCGAGGATCGATCCAAGAAGGGTGGAGGAAAGTTCTATAATCGGGATAACGCTCGCCTTGTCGTTCGGTACATTCTCGAACAACTTCTGGAAAAATGAACTGGACGCCGCGAGGAACATTTTGTGCGCCCGGAAAGTTTTCCCGTCGCAATGAAAAATGACATC
Organism: Notodromas monacha; assembly: GCA_905338405.1. Lineage (NCBI taxonomy): Eukaryota > Metazoa > Arthropoda > Ostracoda > Podocopida > Cyprididae > Notodromas > Notodromas monacha. Next base: position 70,780 of record CAJPEX010000612.1, read on the forward strand.
GGAGAAGGCATCCAATTCTCGGAGTTTATGAACTCCAACAAAAAGTTCTTCCATATGATTCGACCATGTCAGGTTATATCCGTCCGACGCCATCACGGCTTCGGTTGACAAATCTGGAACATGAAATATTTCAAAATTTTAAATTGGAGATTCAAAGCTCACAGAAATTATGAAATCGAAAAAGCTTTTCATACGTGATAAAATCAAGAATGTTGTATCAACACAATCATTTTTAGGCAGAACACAGCAAAAACAGACTTAGTGTGATACTACTTCCTTAGGTCCCTAAACCGACCATCAACAGCTAGTGGTCGCAAAATTTAGCGTTCTCTGCTTGTCTTTTACAGGGTAGCAGAGGTAGGAAGCGTTCCGACTGTAGGGCTTGGTGGACGCGTGAAACATCCAAGAACTTCGGGTTTCTTGAGTTGATTTGTTTGACAAGGTCAACTTCATCCCCGATCTTCAACTGAAAATATATAAACCGCAAAACACAATATTCAACGAATGAACTGGGAATGTCATATTTTCAGGAATAAAAGGATTACCTGCTCCGATTTCTTCAAGATCTTTTCACCGTTCAGCCAGATTCTACTCGAGAAAAATGCCTTGTCCACTTTCCTGCTCAACGAAAGATGCATGGCGTCTTACAACGCATTTCCAGGGTTCAATAGCATCGTTTGAAGTCCTACGCAGGTGAATGCGTGCTCTGTCCGGCTCTCGCCGGAAGTACTGCACAAGGTCTGCATTCCTTCCTTGCGCTGTGTTGTCAAGGAATCGTAGAAACGGGTCGAGAAGACTTTGCCTTTCCGCTTGCCACTGGTGAAGCAGAAACGTGTGCCTTGAGGAATTTCACTGCGAAGACTTCGAAAATCTTTCTGTAACTTACTTCTTCGTCATCTTCAAAATCTGCAGAAACTGTAGTTTGCTGAGATTTTCGAGATTTAAAGCGAACAAAGACATTTGATGGCAAAATAATATTTCGTTCGTTGTTACTCGTCCACAATGAACGATTCGAATCTAATTGTAAAGGTAATAATCTTTTGTTCGCCAATCTGCTCCAGCGCGTCAGGCCGCAGCAGCTTTGCACACAAACACGGGTGACAAGAGACATCACGTTCAAAAATTCTGGGGACAAAACCCGTAGTTCCGATGAACCATGCTGGATAGTTCGAAAAAGTACAGTAACACTTCAACTATGACGCCAATAATCTCAGTTGAGTTCGCGAAGTCAATAACAAGGAAGCAATATGCTCATCTTCTTGTCACGAACATAACTTAAGAAATATTGGTCAAAGAACTTTCACACTCGAAGACCAGGGAACATTTCTCCAACTTTGTTTTGGGTTAATGCCGCTTCACCCGGAGACCAGACTCTCGATTTTCACGTTTCTGCGGAAGAATCTTGTTGACTGAATTGGACATTGCATTCTCATCTTCTACGTTTTAGTAGATGTCGCTTACAGTACAGTCTCAACTATCTTCGAACACATGCCGTTCGGCACTTGAAATTTCGATTCTGCTAGAATTACTGATATGCTGCAGACCTGCAGTAATGTATTCTGTATACAGCTGGTGTATACATACATTGTATCGGGAATAGGAAAATATGATTACAGTATTTTAAGATGGATTTGAAGGACAATTATTTGATTTTGCTTGCGTGTTCAGACTTTCGCTTGCATTGCGCTGTTGTATAATTAATACGTACCAGCAGCATACACAGGCATACTACATACATAAACCTCGTGGTCTTCATTTTTTAGAAAATGCAAATTATTAGGTAAAAACTTATACGTCAGCGTATAAGATACGAATCTTGAAGACATTGAGGTCCCAATATATCGTGGCATTTCTTTAAACCATCAGGTGCAAGTCGTGCAACTCAGCAGCAGGAAAACGTGAAGGGCGCGTTTCCCGCCAACAGCTGAACATGCAGGGTAATTCGAACATCAGCAGCATATGGTCAGAAATTGTAGATTATTCTTGATACCTTATTCTTCTACCTTGGAACATTTCCTGATGCATGGAGCATTGAACGGATCATCTGCTTGCTAGATTATCGGGGAGGATCACTTCCGGATCATCCAATAGTATATTTCAGGGTCTAAAATCGGCGGGTCATCCACAATGACCGCGCGCGAGCGTGCTGTGATCGATGGTCCTTCTAAATACAAAGCACTGAGTGAATGCTGTGCAAGGTCCAACAGAATATATTTCAGAGATGGGCCAAGCACGCATGATGCTGAGCCTGTGTGAACTTCGTGGCAATATAACCATGTGAGACCTTGACGAGGCGGAAACCCAACAACGAACCCTCGACCTTTCGAAATGTTGCGTATATAGCGCAGCGCGGTTCCAGCGCACTTCCTAGCTGAAGGACGAGTCCCGGGTGCTGTGTAACAAAGAAGCTCACTTCACTGGATCATTCATAAGAAGAAAAAATTCACCAACCGACATCAATGAGGATACATATGGAGAAATCGCCATGCTGTGAAAACTTCCTTGATCTACAGCGATATACAGTATACCGTTTATAAACTACAATACCTTTATTATTTACAAAAGTGCCAACCTTTTCTCCCAGAAATTGATATGTGCGTCATATGCNAAAAATGCCTTGTCCACTTTCCTGCTTAACGAAAGATGCATGGCGTCTTACAACGCATTTCCAGGGTTCAATAGCATCGTAACTTCAGGATGCGTCCACTTACGCACGAGACAGGCCGAGAGCGGCCTTCATGACGTGTTCCAGACGTAAGGAAGGAACGCGACACAACAGTTCCTTAGCATCTTTGCCCAGCTCTTCTGAAACGGACTCCGCTTGCCACTGGTGAAGCAGAAACGTGTGCCATGAGGAATTTTACTGCAAAGACTTCGAAAATCTCTCTGTAACATACTTCGTCATCTTCAAAATCTGCAGAAACTTTAGTTTGCTGAGATTTTCGAGATTTAAAGCGAACAAAGACATTTGATGGCAAAATAATATTTCGTTCGTTGTTACTCGTCCACAATGAACGATTCGAATCTGATTGTAAAGGTAATAGTCTGTTGTTCGCCAATCTGCTCCAGCGCATCAGGCCGCAGCAGCTTCGCACACAAACACGGGTGACAAGGGACATCACGTTCAAAAATTCTGGGGACAAAACCCGAAGTTCCGATGAACCATGCTGGATAGTTCGAAAAAGTACAGTAACACTTCAACTATGACGCCAGTAATCTCAGTTGAGTTCGCGAAGTCAATAACAAGGAAGCATCATGCTCATCTTCTCGTCACGAACATAGCTTTAGAAATATTGGTCAAAGAACTTTCACACTCGTAGACCACGGAACATTTCTCCAACTTTGTTTTGGGTTAATGCCGCTTCACCCGGAGACCAGACTCTCGATTTTCACGTTTCCGCGGAAGAATCTTGTTGACTGAATTGGACATTGCATTCTCATCTTCTACGTTTTAGTAGATGTCGCTTGCAGTACGGTCTCAACTATCTTCGAACACATGCCGTTCGGGACTTGAAATTTCGATTCTGCTAGAATTACTGATATGCTGCAGACCTGCAGTAATGTACTCTGTATATAGCTGGTGTATACATACATTGTATCGGGAATAGGAAAATATGATTACAGTATTGTAAGATGGATTTGGAGGACAATTATTTGATTTTGCTTGCGTGTTCAGACTTTCGCTTGCATTGCGCTGTTGTATAATTAATACGTACCAGCAGCATACACAGGCATACTACATACATAAACCTCGTGATCTTCATTTTTTAGAAGCTGCAAATTATTAGGTAAAAACTTATACGTCAGCGTATAAGATACGAATCTTGAAGACATTGAGGTCCCAATATATCGTGGCATTTCTTTAAACCATCAGGTGCAAGTCGTGCAACTCAGCAGCAGGAATGCAAATTATTAGGTAAAAACTTATACGTCAGCGTATAAGATACGAATCTTGAAGACATTGAGGTCCCAATATATCGTGGCATTTCTTTAAACCATCAGGTGCAAGTCGTGCAACTCAGCAGGAAAACGTGAAGGGCGCGTTTCCCGCCAACAGCTGAACATGCAGGTTAATTCGAACATCAGCAGCATATGGTCAGAAATTGTAGATTATTCTTGATACCTTATTCTTCTACCTTGGAACATTTCCTGATGCATGGAGCATTGAACGGATCATCTGCTTGCTAGATTATCGGGGAGGATCACTTCCGGATCATCCAATAGTATATTTCAGGGTCTAAAATCGGCGGGTCATCCACAATGACCGCGCGCGAGCGTGCTGTGATCGATGGTCCTTCTAAATACAAAGCACTGAGTGAATGCTGTGCAAGGTCCAACAGAATATATTTCAGAGATGGGCCAAGCACGCATGATGCTGAGCCTGTGTGAACTTCGTGGCAATATAACCATGTGAGACCTTGACGAGGCGGAAACCCAACAACGAACCCTCGACCTTTCGAAATGTTGCGTATATAGCGCAGCGCGGTTCCAGCGCACTTCCTAGCTGAAGGACGAGTCCCGGGTGCTGTGTAACAAAGAAGCTCACTTCACTGGATCATTCATAAGAAGAAAAAATTCACCAACCGACATCAATGAGGATACATATGGAGAAATCGCCATGCTGTGAAAACTTCCTTGATCTACAGCGATATACAGTATACCGTTTATAAACTACAATACCTTTATTATTTACAAAAGTGCCAACCTTTTCTCCCAGAAATTGATATGTGCGTCATATGCGCTGTTGTACATCAATTTTTCTTTACAATTCTTCAAAATTTTAATGCGCCTATCACAGTCGAATTACAATAGCTTAAGTTCATAAAAATGTATAGAAACTATACGAAAAGTAATACGTACTGTAATATAAATACGTATAGGGTCAAATGAAAGTTGAATTCAATTTCACGAAATCTGGCTTTTGAAGTATATCTACGAAATGTTATGTTCCATATATATACTGTATAAGAAATTGATAGAATCCAAATTCGCATTCAGTTGAATATATTAACTGTACATCATTATATACTTACTGTGAAGTATATTAAATTGAAGATTCCAGGCATACATAGAACTGTCAAAATGTTAGAGACCGTACCGTAAAAAAATAAAAATCCACTGAAAATTGACATGCGTGCTGCATCGTGTCGTAACATATGATTTTTTTTTGTCAAATTTTAAATAAAAAATTGAGGTTTGTATTATTCCCATCAAAATATGGACCATAATTCGTCGACTGAATCCAAGGCTTTCCGCTAAACTCTTTATAACTCAAATCAGACGCATTTGTGCGATTATTTAAGCTACTGTTAAAAATATGCAATGAGAGACTAATTGGGCATGAAAGAGGTTTGCGTGCATTTACCTATTTGACTTATTCAGACCTATAATTCCGAAATTGGGCCTCATCATGAGCAGGCCGGCTTTCTTTCGTGAAGATTCCTGGTTTCCAATATAATAAACCCTGTATATCATAATCCTATTTCGGCCGGGGTATATGTGACAGAGCTATAGTATATATAACGGGCACTGGATCATTAAATGGGCGGAACAGGACATTCCAAGCTCTATATAGACCAATAACCTAACTGAACCTGAACCTGACTCTGACATCCGTGTAGGAACCACCGTTATAAAGGGAAATAAACCATGCATTCCACTTCTGCTGGCAGGTTAATATACTTCTCTGAAAAGTGACGAGGGCCACTCGAAATCCTGGACGACGACAATAATACCGCGGTCAATCCTGTGCTAATAACCAATGTTTTTAAATAATATTCTTTCTTAATTTTTCACAGCCTAGGAAAAATTCTATACTGTAGTTTAAAAAAATCAATCATACATTTTAAGGGTTTTCCTTGACACTTGTTCATCAAGAAAAAATGTGTTACTTGAAGAAATATGGCTGGTCAAAGGCGGTTTTTACTAAGGATATTTGTTGAACTGCTGCAAGCATCAATTGCCCAGCGAGGCGCTACAATGTACTGTACTGTATACTGTATTAGCATTTCAGTACAATAATTAAATATTCCCAATTATTTTGAACCTTCCGTTCCAGTGTGTCAACTGAATTTTGTCTTGAGAACTGGGGGTTTTTGCCAGAGAGGCAGAAGTTCGTTAACCTTGGTCCACTGAACACAGTACAGTAATACACATTAAAAGGAAGGCGTATTGTCATTATGTATTAGGTTGAGAAACAATTTAGTTTTCAAATGCTGAATAAGTTAATTTAACAGTCCAGTGTCAATTAAATTGTAGTGGTAAGTCGGCTGCCTGTTATTATTATTAAGAGATACGCTTTTGTTGTCTTCAGCGCATTATAGAATTATCGCACGAATAATTATAATATTCATTTAGGAAAATCCATCAATCCTGAAAGGTTCATCAATGGATTTCATCATGATCAAAAACGAGTATACTGCTGTATAACTCTCCGTGAAATGCAACTCATATTTATGGCACATGTGAAGCATAAAACAATGCGATTTTAGCCTCAGTTCCGCGCGTATATAGCACTTCATATCCCTTATGATTTTCTGTTTTCCTTTTAATGAGGCGGGTTTATTCAGTCCCATGGTGATTGCGAATCTAATCTGACCGTCGAAGAAATAACAAGGTCAAGAAGAAACATGGTTCAAGTTCCAAATTTATTTCGATTTTTTTAAAGTCAAAGCATCACCGTGACTTCATCTTCGATGCAAGATGGATTACGAAAGCAGTGAGGGATTCATGTATATATGAGTTCCCAAGAACAACAACCTGACCGTCACACAAGCCAGAAGATATTCTGATTCCGCATTCGAGCTTGGAAGACCATCAGAGGCAAGTTTCGCAAAAACTTCAACGATTGCAAAAATCTTATTGATTCTGATTTTTAATGCGGTCGACAAGATGCTGTTGTAAAAAGGGACGGATTTGTCGGATGCGTGACATCGAAGGCAATTATTCTGGCGTTATAATGAAACCATTGATCGACAACTGTCGATAAACCTCACTAGACATGTCGGATGGAGATCTAAAACGTCTGGGCAGGTGTCGCTGCAAAGCAGAGCTTTTTTCTGAGACGGAAGCGGGAATGACTTGAGCTGCCCACGATCTCAATATAAATGCCCTGGCGAGAAGCCGTGCAGTGGACGGCAGAAGCATATCACAAGCACTTGGCTGTCTTGAGTTCCAACGCAAAAAAAAACAAGAACAAAAACTTGGTAGCTGCGGGAATTCAGTCTGAGCAGAACTTCCCAAGATCCTTTTTTGTGGAACGATCGGATCGTCAGTATACCGTTCATCTGAATCATCGCCACCACTTGCGCAGGAGCGATACTGTACTGTATCTTACAAATAACTCCCTGCTGAACGATGCTTCATTCATCGGTCGTCACTGTTGTTGTTGTTGTTGCTGTTGATGCTGCTGCTTCGGTTGGCTTTTCGTGGGGATAGAGGTCCTTGTATGATGGAGGAGGTTGTTCTGGGGCATCACTGCAGACTTCGTTGTAGGAAGGGGGGAGATCGGGGTGCTCGTCATAGACGATCGGGGAGCCCATGAGGGTGGCTCTGGAGGTGCCCAGCAAATCGTGCGACCGCAAACCTCCGCCCACCATTGTGGCTTGGAGGCTGTCACCAGCCAGCGAAGCCACGGCTGGGACCGTGTTTCGGGACTGGCTGTTGCGGACCATGTATGACAGGGCTGCCATAGCAATGGAAACGACTCCCAGCACTGAACACCTGCGAGAGGTAACGAGAAAACATATTATTGCAAAGATGCAGTGAATCATAATTGCTGATGTACATTAACCGAGGGCTGTCCAAGTCAGATGCGGCCATCATGGGCCACATTGCAGAGGTGGAGAGTTCAGGCCGGCCACAATAGACAATATTTTTTGAGATTCTAATAAATTGTTTTCCCCTTTTAATGAAAAGTTTCAAATTTAATTCAGTACTAAGCCTTTTGAATCACAGGCATCGTAACCTTATAGAATTTCTGAATGGTGGTCTGCAATATTTTGAATTTTTAGATTAATCTTTCAATATATATTTTTGAATATAGTGGCAACTGCCACCTCAAAAATCATAGGGAAGGGACTGCAGGGCAGATAAAGAGTACTGTATATCTGTGGGTCGGCGGACGGGTTGGGCAGCACTGCTGTGCAATATTGTGAAGTAAAATAGAGCAATATCACATCCATCCATAAACCATTATTTCATTTACATTTAGAAAGTTTAATTTGAATAATGCCCTGTTCATTGTCTAAATATAAAAGTACAATATTTGAATTGAATATATGAGTATATGACCGCACATATATTTACAATTTTCTGTCTCCACGCATATTTTTATTTGTTTTGTGTGCTGATTGACTCGCTCGTCAGTGAAGTGCTATGTCATGGTTAAACATCTTTAAAAAAAATTGTGCAAAATTGCGATCGGCTATATATTGAACCCGTGATTTTACGAGTGTAATTTCGACAAAACGCACTCAAAAATTGCCTTTCTTTTTAGTAGTCGTCCCTTTGGTGTATTGTTGATGTTTATATCAAACTTTGGGTAAGTTCATATCTACTCTTGTGGGTCGTTTTCATTGAGCAGTCTATACCAGCTTTTTAATGAGTATGTTTCATTAGGGCACAAAACCACGGGGAAACAGGCATCCAGTATAAAAAAAAGTACCTAAATGAAAATATACACTGTACATTAATTTTAATAACAAATAATAAAGTCAGAACCTGTTTCACATCCGTCCTATATATATAGTACGACGATTTTTAAACCCGCAAACCAGTAGCTCTGTGCTTCTCAGCGCAGAGCAGGTTTTTATATTCTCTTTGGCAATAGTGATATAGATATTATTTGCCACTTTTAAGCCTGGGGTACTGTATTTTAAAATCATCAAGTTGCAGTTTCACAGTTATTACATCATCATTTAAAAGCAGCGCTGCATATTTTGATTGATTCGTCAATACATACAGTATTTAAATTACTGTTTTCGTTCTGAAAAATAAAATAAATGCTCCATTTCTTTTTTACATTGTTCAACTTGAGCTAAACCTTTCGAAAATGGGGTCTCATTTCTTGGGACACGATCCTGTTTCCCAACAATGAGCTTTGAAAGATACAATAAGTTCTATATAACGGTCAGATGGAGTAGTGACTGAAAAGACGTGACACATGAGCCACTTTCCGTAGGTTCTCGACTCCTGATAACCAGTGGTATACAGACTATATACACCTATAGTACAGTATAGAGAGCATGACAGTGAATGCAGTGCGCAGATGCACTCACTATACTGGCTGGCTGAGTGACTGAGTGCTGCAAAGGCACAGATCTGGAACAGTGATACGAGAAGTGGTCGACACTGAAGCCTATAACGTTGCATATGAGGCTACGAGAAATCGTCATGTATACGAAGACAGCGCGAGGATAACTTTCCGAGCCTCGAACAAATAAAGGGCCCGCCTCATTGTTTCAAATTTGGCTTGCGCAGGCCCCTTTGTGGTCGACTATTTCTGGACATGTGCCACATACCATTACGTGTCCTAAAAATCTCGAAAGGGACGCGTATACACAGGGCAGCTTTTATGGGAGATGGAGTTCAAAATTACAGGGGAAGTCGACATTGATTCCATCACACTGTTCTTTACGGAAATGACAAATACAGTTGAACCTCGTCTGTAAGTGGAATTTCTAGGGACCGTTTTGATTTCTGGAGGTTTCCAGTTAAGGGAACAAACCCTTTTGTTGCCAGGAGGAGTGAAAAAAGTTGGAAATTATAAATTGGGATATTCTGGGCCTAAACTTGCTCATTAATGAAGTGAGTTTACACCTTGCTAAACTTGGAGGCAGGGGTTCATTTGCTCTATTAGTCTTTCACTTCCTTCCAAGATGCATGAAATAATTTGTTTTAATTATTTTATCTTTTGTTTTTCAAGGAAATAATAACTGAAAGGCCTCAGAAAATTTGAATTAAGGGGGTTTTTAATGCATTGATTCTAAGAATTGAGTCAGGGACTTGAAAAATTTACTCTAGGAGGAATTCGACTTATTGCAGTTCAACTGTAATTATTTGAATTGAAAAGTATAGTCTTAGACTGATTGCCTCAAAATGTACGTGATCGTGCAAATGTCAACGAAGTACGTTATGTTTTTTTTTTTGCTGTTGCTTTCTGAATTAGCTCGTTTATCACTTATTTTCTAAAAATTTTAATGTGGGGATTATACTTGCGCAAAAAATTTCCAGGGACCCATGAAGAATTTTACAAATATGTTCAATGCAAAATAATCCATGAAACAAAATCCGAAATTTTGTTAATGAAATGATTTAGTTCTCACTGAGTAAATAAAAATTGTAAAAACAATTTTCAATCGTTTCCGTATGAATATTGTTCGGAAATCGTTAACATATTTTAACAACAAGATTATTACCATATTTAGTGAATCTCGATGCTGCCTCACATATAAAATGCACTTGAGCTGTTGAAAACGTATCCTTGCATATGATGCACACCCCATTTTTCAGTGGAAAATATTTAAATTTAAAAATGTTCTTAACATTTTCAATTTGTATTTAATAAAAGGATAATCCAACTGTATTTAATGTGCTTATTTTTAATCATTTTGTTGCAACGTGATCGAAGCATAAAGTACAGAAGAATTTTGAAAAATTGAAGGAAAATTTGTACGCAATTTTGAATACTTTGGTTCTAACATTTGGGGGAATGCACGGCGTACTTGAGTAAATATGATAAACAAATGCAGACTTATTTTTTTTAATCGATAAAAGATTAATTTCTTAATATCCAATGTGCATTTATTCTAGGACTGTACAGAGCAAATCAAAGATTTCCAGCAAAATGCTGAAAATAACTTTTTCAACCCTAGGATGAAACCAACAAAAAGTGTTCCCTTAGAAAAATGATATAAGAACCACATATATTCTTATTCAAATAAATTTTACTTTTATTGCGAGTAAAAACCTGTGACATTATACAGCTGATAACAGTATAAATATTGATTTACAATTACTGAATTATTGCTCCCTCCAACGGCAGACTTGACAGCAACATTTATAAATATAATTATTGTGAAGAAAGCTCTAGAAAACCCGGAAGTAAATCAATTTGTTATACTGTAATTAACATTGACAAATTATGATTNAACAGTATAAATATTGATTTACAATTACTGAATTATTGCTCCCTCCAACGGCAGACTTGACAGCAACATTTATAAATATAATTATTGTGAAGAAAGCTCTAGAAAACCCGGAAGTAAATCAATTTGTTATCCTGTAATTAACATTGACAAATTATGATTTTTTTTAAAGATTGTCTCTTTCGTATTTGTTTTCGGGACCTTTGACAGAGAATAATTCGGTATAACTGCTGTATTTCCATTAAGGGGTTTCGAGTTATTTTAGGTATTTAGGACATCACTCTCAACAAAAGGTTCAACTGATATGTGCTGAGTTCTTTCGTACAGTATATCAACATTCAAGCTCCTTTTTTATATACAGTATCTGGAAAAACACTCCGCTGGAGGAGTTCCAGCGTTGGACAGGCACATATAATATACCCACGGAACTGTGAAAATGAATTACCAGCGTGTCACGTTCGCCTGCCTCTGTCCTCATATACGAGGGTTCTAACAAAAGTTCTCGGAGTCGCAATGAAAATGGCCTACAGTTGACCTGAAACAAATTCTATTTAGGGAAAACATATTCTTTGGCCCCCAAAAAAATATCAGCCCTGTTTGACAACTTTTTCTAAATTTTTTTTTCATAATTCACCCTGGTAGAGTTTTACTCTCCACTCAAAAGATGAGGCGCCCATTTTTTGTGGTAGCCCAGCTTTCCCCCCAGAATTTTTAAAATCAGCTTGGCATTCTTTCTAAGAGTTGCCTCCAGGTCATCCAAGGCAATTCCGCCATTTTCATCAAAAGCTGCCTTCACAGCCGCCACATCGGCGGCTGTGAAGGCGGCTGTCAACGAAATTTTTTTTGTTTCAGGTCAACTGTAGGCCATTTTTATTGCTACTCCGAGAATTTTTTTTAGAACCCTCGTACAGTACTGTACTGTACCGTATATGGGAACATGATTTACGTCCCTTATTCACGCCTGCGCGCGGATATATCCCAATTTTAGCTTTGTTTTACTTTTTTCCGGTGCAACACACATCGTGTATATATATAGAGATCAACAGTTAGGACATTCCTGCATCACGGCGGAACGAAGTCATATACTCTGGATATACTGTACTGTATATGAAAGGACATAGACGACTAACCAAGCGTAGGTTGATGGCATGGAACCACCGTACACCCGGTCTTGAGAGCCGAATATCTGGGCCCATTTGAAGCCCTTGTTGCTGGTGAATCCGTCGTGCGGCGGATAGAGGGCGCAGATGCAGGAACGCATGCGCTTGCAGATGAGTTCCGAGCTCTTNATGAAAGGACATAGACGACTAACCAAGCGTAGGTTGATGGCATGGAACCACCGTACACCCGGTCTTGAGAGCCGAATATCTGGGCCCATTTGAAGCCCTTGTTGCTGGTGAATCCGTCGTGCGGCGGATAGAGGGCGCAGATGCAGGAACGCATGCGCTTGCAGATGAGTTCCGAGCTCTTGGAACACGCTGTCCGGGACACGAGGCTACTGCAAGTCACCTCGCCGAAGAGACACATGTTCCCGGCTTTGGCGAGCTCTTCGCAGATGTGGCGGCACGTGTGGCAATGGTAGAAGGTGGCTGCCGTCTCCTTGAAGGTTGGCGGGAAACATGTTCTGACCTGTATAGGATATCACACACATTAATGAAGCACGCATATATAGAGTACTGTAACTACAGTCAACCCATGCTGGCTAACGGACTTATTCCCGCCCAAGGAATTTTGGCCCAACAGACTGCGCCTCTGGATGAGGCAGTTTTTCCTCCTGTCTTAGGGACAAAATCCACCTAATATCCTTCTGTTCAATTAAAATTATTGGTAAAAAGTCAAAATTTAATATTTCAATAATTGAATTTGCGTAACAGACTTTTCACACAACAGACTAGTTTGTTGCACAAATTAAGTCCATTGTACCAGGTTGACTGTACATTAAGACACATTTTCCATTTTATTTGTTTCATTCTGATCTGCTGGAATGTGTTTGAATGATGTGCATGAAGAGGGGAGAGTTTGGATGATGGGATGAGGGAAATTTTTTTTAACCTTGCGAATGCTGACAAGCAGCAAATGAAGCTTGTTTTTCTATCTATCCATCTGTTTTGTAAGAAAAAGCAGGGGAGAATTACAGAGTAAAATCTCTTTACAAAAAATATGATCACAACAAACTTGTCAGTATAACACAATTTTTCTCAAGTACAGAGGAAAGCTGCTATATACTACATGTCAATAAATTGCATTACAAAAAATGTTCCAATTTCAGTAGAACAAACTTTTTGAGGACTGTTCAATACATTCTCCACTTTGACATTTTTTGGACTAAGACAGGTACAGTCTGAAATTTCCAATCAAGTGGTTTCACACTTCATCCTCCCAGAATGAAGATAATTTAGAGATTGGTTCAACTGATGCAATGAATGATTGAAGCTATTTTTTTCCTGAAAATTACTCAGTTTTTCAAACAATAATAAAAAATCTGAGAATGCCAGAAAAGTAATAGATGTAATGGATTCTACAATGATTTACTCAATCTACTGATTTTTTGAGGTCCCACAGGGTTTATTCCCTATGTTGTAGGGATTCACTATGTACTGACTATACATTCACATAAATTGTTCGTTTCTCAGCTTGGAATTGTGAACTTATTATTTATTAGGAAATTGAATCAATTCTGACACCTTCTTGTTCTTTAATTGATGGGTTTCACAAGTTTTAGAGACAAGAATAAAAAAAACTATACTATACCCTTCATCCCTCATTTCCTCGAATTTTCAGCAAAAGAATCTAAGTGTAAATCCACAATGCGCTGAAATTACACAGTTTTAAGCTGACAAAGCTCGTTATGAGTCACTTTTTTCCACCTAAAAAATTTCGAAATGCAAGATTTATTCCGTGCTGGTCTTTTGTAATGCGGGGACCCAATTGCATTTTTTTTCGCGCGTTTTACCAATTTCAAAAAATTCTAAGATATGATCCAGCATCTTGTTATTTTTTTCAGTTAAGCATATCATTTAGAAAATCAACAGGAAAAAGGAAATGACATACACTCGCCCAATTAGTCCCTTACTTCCTTTAGAGAACCATTTAATTGCATTTGTATTCCCCCACCATTTCCTTGATCCGCAGAATAATGGCCTAAATACAAAAAATGAATTTGAATTGCTGTGGGTTCCCCGCATAGCGAAAATAACCCATGCATGTGTATGCGTTTTATGCGGAATCTTCGAAATACAAAACCCAGTATTTCTTATACAGTACTATTTACAGGATACAATGAAAATTACTTAATTCGTTCCAGACACTCACAAAAGATCATGATCAACCTGTAGAATGCAGTTTTCTACTATTTTTCATCACGAAATTTTGAAATAAAAATGAATTAGGATTAAATTCAAGTAATTCTGGTATACTTGTGTGCACTTAAATTTCGAAATAGAATTTTCGTAAAGCAAAAAGAGGCAGAGCTATGCCTTTTTTGGCATTTTCCTTGGTTCTTTTTCTTTGCGGAAATATAATAAAGTCCAAGCCCAAAGCTTGCTAAATTTTCATTTTTAGGCTAAACGATTTTGTTTTGTGAAACATTTTTCTAATATGAGTCACTTCTCCTCGCCCTACAAAATATATACTTGCATACAAACATATGCTTGAATAGATGCATATACAGTAAAGTACTGATGAACCCAATTATTCCAATATCACTGAAACTTTTTAAATTTTATTTGTGTTGAAACATTTGCTGGATTGAGATTACCCACGAACGATTTTTTCTTATTTCTTCAAAAAATGAGGCTTTTGTATCAAGATATTTTCTTCCAGAGAAAAAATTTGTGGTGAGATTTTTTTTGTTATGCGGCTCTTCTGTTATATGCGGGGACTCACTGTATACAGTTATGAAGGTGTGGGGTAGCTTTCAGATCAGCAAGATCTGCAATATTGTTTTTGCAGATATTCAGACAGGGAGAAAACCATTATTGACACAGGGATGTTTTTACTTTTTGATGATGTTTCAGTTTGCAAGGTGGGTTAAACTGTACAGTATACAGTAAGCAAGATCTGCAATATTGTTTTTGCAGATATTCAGACAGGGAGAAAACCATTATTGACACAGGGATGTTTTTACTTTTTGATGATGTTTCAGTTTGCAAGGTGGGTTAAACTGTACAGTATACAGTGAGACCCCAACATATGGACAATTCCACTTGAAAAAAAAAAAAAAAAATCAGGCCCAACATCTGGACATCGGCTCAAGTCAGGGACACTTTTCTGACATTTTCCCAAAAATTGAAACCATTTTAATTTTTAAATTTTGATATCTTTTGAAAAATGAAGCTATTTATATTCAAAAAATTGAAAAAGTATTTCTAATTCATAATCAAAAGGAAGCTGATTTTGTGCTTCTTTTTCACGGTTTTTGTTCCATCAACTGTGCATATTCTAGCAAGACTTATTTTTTTATTTTGCTTTTTGATTTCCTTTTGATGTCTAAAGATCAGATTCTATGTGGTTTTTGTTCTGCACTGTTGTTTTCTACTACTTGAAGTTGAGGGAAACAATTTTCATTACATTTTTTGAGGACTTCTTTCTAATTTTTAACAGAAAGGAGAACCAATTAAATACATTAGCATTGAAGTCCGAGGGAAAATTAAACTCGACTTTTGAGGACATTCCAACATCAGGACGCTCTTGATGCATCAATTACGTCTGCATCTTGGGGTCTCACTGTAATTAAACACGATATTCAATCAGCAGGGATATTGCAGCAGAAAATAAAGCCACCACGTGAATCAGAATAATGGGCCCCCAGCTAAAACACACACACACCTGGGCAGCAGGTTTAATATCATCGCCGTCAGGTGCGGGCACGGTAGAAACGTCATCTGGCCAGGCCACGGAGGATGAAGCAGCTGGGGACTCTCCTTTCTGGGGCCCGGGTTCTCCGAACAGCTCTTGGGTCACGGGCACCAGCACTCCTGCTCGCGCCCCGGTGCCCCACGGCCAACACGCCAACAACCAGAACGCGACATTCAGGCACATGTACAAGAACTTTGGGAAATCGCTTTGCATCTCTGCCCATGCAGCAAAGACGAATACAACCTTATGTTATCGCGACGCGGAGGCGCGGCAAGCTCCTCTCACACGGAGGACTCTTTCACACGCAGCCTGAAAAATAAAATTTAAATTTAAAGAATAAGGTTGAACGAGATAAAATGTAAAAAAAAGAAGCGTTCGTAAATTCGTCATTGAGGAAATGTTGCCCCCTTATTCTTGCGGTCAAGCGCTTCGTCCTCGTCGTTTCTTTTCTTCATTTAAATTATGTATCATCACTTGATTAAGCTAGCAGCTTATTGAGGGAACCTTACTCAGAAAAATATTTGCACGATGCTGTTTTGCTTTCAATATTTGCGAGTGCTTCACTGAAACTTCCGCAGGAATTTTGAAGATGCATGAAAAATCAATTGAATGAGTAGATGTCTCTGCAAATTGATTCTTCTCCTTTTCAAAATTTATTTCTTTTAAAGTAGAAACTTTATTTTTCCTCCCAAAATATTTAAAATCTCACAATGTTTGAAGCAGTGCCTGATAAATAAAACTCCAAAATTTAAATCAATTTAAACAGTTTTAAAGCAGTTAAAAGTGTGTTTTGTGGTGATTTGTAATTTGTCAGTTTTACAATTCGTCATCCAAAAATTCTGAAATTTTGAAACACTGCATTGTCATCAAGGTTTAACAAGTGTGAAAAATGTCAGCAAAATTGGACATTTGAAAGTGGGTTGAATTTCAGTTGCAATCTTTGATAAATCTGGATACCCCTTAGACAGATAAACATACCCAAGTTCGAGTTGAGTAAAAGTTTATAAAAACACTTCAAGCATATACAGTAAAAAGTTTCTTTTTATTTATACATACTGTATCGAGTTTTTTGTGTAAATTCCGGATGATGCGTAGATTTACAGCTTGGGTTACAATAAGAACCTACAACCCAAATATTTTGCAAGGGACAAAATATGCTGCTCGAATATATGCCTATATACAGCAATGGTTTTAACCCCATCATTCGAAACTAACATTGGGATTTTCAAAATTTATTTCTGCCGAAAAACGTGTTGGATCGAGATTACCCACAATTTTTTTTTCTTAGTTCTTCAAATGAGAGGCTCGTTTATGAAGACATTTTCTTCAACAACAAAAAACTTATTAATATTCAATGTTAGCAGATAAAATGCTGTTACTGTTAAATTCTTTGCAAAAATTATTCTTCGCAAGAACATTTTTCAAACTTCATCTCAGGAACTTCAAAGAATCAATTTTTTATTTAATCGGATTTAGCTCATCATATAAACACTTCTCGAGGTTCACTATGAAAAATAAACAATTGACGATTTTCCAGTTTTGCTGAACATTTTTCCAGGATTTCCGCCAAATTTTTCTTAAAAATGAGAAAATGAATTCCAAATTGTATGCAGTCATCTTGAGGCATAGAATTATGTTTTTCCTTGCATAAAAAATCCAAGGGTCCCTAGAAGTTTACTGTAGCGGGTTTCAAGTGCAATGGTTCACTGGCCACTCGGCCCACATCAACACAATTATGCATGCAAAGTTCTAAATCGAAAATGTTTCTCGAGAGAAGATTTAAAGATTCAAGAGAAGAGATAATTTCCTTAGGCGTCATCGAGTCATGAGACAATTCTACTGATGCATCATATGCTTTACGGCTCGGCACACCTTTGTGTCATTGTGATGGACTGGCGTGAAGAACCTCTCAGGTATAGAAAGGTGATTCACTTGCTAGTAATTTGAACTTTTTCAAGTACTGCGTGTTACAAGTGCTTTATTCAAAGAAAAAATCTTCGGATAACGTGAGAAAATTTTCTCGGATTTACAATGCAATATAGTACCTTTTAGTATCAACAGTATTAATGTCTTCACAATTTTCGAGATTTTGGGGGAAAAGGAATTGGGATGGAATTTCATCCGGGAATGCAGTTATTGTGCAGAATCAAAAATCATGAACGCATCAACAATCGATATTTCAAAAAAGTTGTATTTTTCAATCACTAATTTAATTGCTGTCATCGAAAATAGGCCGTTTTCGAATCCGAAAACATTTGCAACATCACATGCAGAAATATTTCGATGGCAAAAGAAGCCAATGGAAAATAAGTGATATCATAACTGGCAACTTTCGAGAAAACTAATGAGTATGATCACTCTAGAAATATTTTACACGTTCGTCAGGCGTCGATTATTTGCGTCTGGCCCTTTCCAGAAAAACAAGGCGAAGCGCCACAATCGTACAGAATTCGCATTGAAAAGGAAAAAATATATAAACATAAACCTTTCTTTTTGCACGTGGCAGAAAATTGCAGCGGCTTGTCTGTGGCCAGGTTGGCCCATTAAAATCTGGGCATGGGTTATACTGTACAAGAGTAAGCCGATTGTTTATGCGGAAGATCATCTTCATTCGGACTTGGTCAATTTGAAATTTGCTTATTGATGACATCTAGGAGAACAGAATGATTATAATGGTTGACATAATGATGGTTCGTGTCCACTGCACCATTTATCGACCCCTGACTTTGTAATAATGGTACATGGGGGGGGGGGGGGGGTAACAGTTGTATATGATTAAATAAATGCCTTATCCTTGCTTTTCTGTCATTGAATGTGTGCCCATTTTCTGAAAATGGGGTATAATAAATGCCTGCTGAGTGCTGTTTTTTTTCAGACCCAGACAGTTGCTCATTTCCTGCCTTTGTTCATTTACCCATGCAACCGTAGTAAATGAATAATACTGTACAATGGGGCCTTGAGCATCAAATGCCCGGGGGAACAAACAACTAACATAAAAAATCTGGATTTCGCTGTCATTTTTCCTCATGAAATAAATTTCACTTAAGGAATAAAGCTCAAGTCAAGAAGAAAATCTTTTTTTTTCTAAATTAAAAATTAAGAACCTTTCACTGTTCCGCGAGACTCCATTTCCAAAAGGGAATAAACATAAATAAATTTGAAGCTATACTCTTCCTTTAATTTTCTATGAAATTTGAATATATTTGTTTCTCTAATGTTGCAGTTATTGCCAATCAATCATTTTCTATTGGGGAAAATTGCTATTGGCTAATGTTTCTTCATGTTCTTGTGTCTGAATTTTTCTGTATTTTCACTTCCCTTTTATTTTACTATGGCAAAAATTAAATCTGCCTCAGGCAAAAAATGCCTTGTGTAACAAACCAACCACTGGAACAAATTATATTGTTTTCAAAGCCCCACTGTACCTTCAATAATTGGAGCAATTTCCTCCGCCTCATGCAAGATATTCATGTTTGAATGCAATGTACAAAATTTACTTGAGTACCACGCACCCTCAAGTAAGGCCCGCACAGGGGTTTTTCAGTTGGAAATTTGGCTAAAATCTTATACCCAAGTAAGACGTGCACCCCAATTTTAGTGAATCTAAACCCTAAAAATTTCAAAAATAAATTCAAAAAATATGACTTTAGACATGAATTGAACAAAAATTGGATCAATTTTCAACTTTTTCAGTACAACAAGTTTTCTTGTCACATTGTTTGAAATTTCTCCTTTATAATTAAGTACTGTATAATGCACACATAACTTCCTAAAACTTCTTTTAAAAATGTGTACCTGCTTATGACGCGCACCCCTTTTTTCTTCTAAAATTTGAGAAAAAAGGTGCGCGTGGTACTCAAGTAGATACAGTATGTGGCATCTATTTCGTAAAAATCAATTTAAAATTGACGCCTGAAGTATGAGGAATTTCAGTTTTCAGGACAGAATAAAAGCAGTGATATCATCAAATATAGTCTATAGAAGCAAAGAAGACTCCACCAGTTTAATCAATAACGTTATCCTCGACCAACAGGGTTGAATGCTCTCAAGTCCGCTTAGGCTCACCCTGTGATACAGACTTGATATTGGTACGGTTGAATTGACATTTCACTTGTCAAGCCGAGTATAATTACAGTTTGCATAGATTTAAAAACAGTACTTGGCAACACTAA